>CABHPP010155648.1:0-15234 GCA_902168425.1 Peromyscus attwateri | reverse complement strand
CCCCCATTGATCACTAATTGAGAAAATGCCTTACAGCTGGATTTCATGGAGGCATTTCTTCGAGTGTGGCTCCTTCCTCTCTGATGACTCTAGCTTGGGTCAAGTTGACACACAAAACTAGCCAGTACAACACTACAAAATATTTAGGGTTTCAGTTCAATTTTTGCACAGCTTTTGTAATCCATATTCAGGTGTTTTCCAGACACTCAAACAACTAAAACTCATTCTTAAACTAATTACCCTGTTTTACACTGAAAGATGGAGAAACCCCACCTGCCTACAAAATGAGAACTATCTTCATTAACAAAGTTTTTTAAACAAATTAAACTTAATTGTATTGTTCTAGTAATTCTAAAACTGAGTGCTTAAATTTCTGTGCTTTGTAATGTAAACATTAGTGTGAGTTCATCAAACTATCCCAGCCTCCTTTTCATAGGGTTAGGTCCTCTTCTCTCCTGTACATGAGCTTCTTGTCACTTCCCAAAGGCCTTGAGATACTCCAGCTTAGATTACTGTGTCACAGATCTACCACCACCATGCCTACAGAACAGCACTGTAACAGCACTGTAATGTCTGTCGGCTTATTTGTGCTTCCAGAATGTCAGTCCCTGAAAGACAGGAACCTTATTTGTCTCTTAATGCATTTAGTAAGCAGATTTGGGAGAATGGGAGAGAAAGTCAGCAGCAGCTCTCTCTTTTGGTTTTCTTCTATCTCCTGTTTTGAACAATTCAGGCCATTATTGGTGACATGGTACAAGAGATAGATATCTAGATACAACATCAGAAGATTGAGAATGTGTACAGGTAGGAAGAATATTCAGCATGCTTTGTAAGTACTTGAGGGGAGAGAGTAGAGAGTTATGTGAGAAGCCAACCTGGTGCAGGAAGTCAAAATCCAAGTGAGAGTGACGCAGAGGACACACCCCAGAGCCAGAGCAGGGAGAAGAAGATCCTGGATTATGTTAGCCTAATGTAGAGAGTCAGAGTCAGAATAAAGAGACCATTCAGACATGGAGGTGGCTCTGCTAACAATTCCAGAGCCCTAGTTAGCTGTGAAGAGGATCCAAGTGTGGAAAGGGCCTAGAATAGGAAGCTAGAATCCACAATCTGAGGCAATTGTCCATATGGGAAGACACCCTATCATGAGGCATGAGAGCCCAATCAGAATGTGATAACATGCCCACAAAGGATCTGAGGGTCAGTGCATCAGTCTAGGCATCCAAGCAAGATAGATAGCCCCTTGTGAGATAAGGATGGTAAGATGGGCCACTAGGAACAGCAAGACTGATGGATATTAGGCACAGGGAGTTTGAGCATAAGCAAAGGGAGAAATTACTTCCACGCAGCAGAGAGCCTGATGCAAGGTACTGACTGAATTCAGTGAGAAGGGCTTTTGCAGGGAGACAAAGGGGGCACTGGCCAAGTCCAGGGTGTGAGTGCTGTGCAATAAGCTCCATCCTCAAATATTGACACATTGCCAGCAAGGCACCCACATAGACAACCATAACACTGATTATAGCCAGGGATATAGAACAAACAACTAACTTAAGCAGAGATAGAAAGCTCCAAAAAAATCAGTGAGAAAGGGGGCAATCTCACCTTCAGAGGTTGGTTCTGCCTCCTTTCAACTGGCCCACTCCTTCTAATAAAAACAAAATTTATTAAAAGGGCTTACAGGCTGTGCTCAGACTATTCCAATATTTGCTGTCTCCTGACAGAAAGTCTAAGAATCAAATAGTTGTTGGTCCACAGGCTTGATGTCTCAGCTGGTCTTCAGTATATGTCAGAATACTGAGGGAGTAGTCTCTAATGCCAGGGAAGGAATGATCTTACCAGTTAGAGTGCAGAGAAGCATATAAATAGCAAGAGCTTCCTTTTTCCATGTCCTTTATATGGGCTGCCACCAGAGGTGTGGCAAGATTTTAAGGGGTATCTTCCCACTTCAAAAGATACAGATTTAAAGTGGATCTTCCTACTTCAAATGATCCAATCAAGAAAAGTACCCAGCAGCTTGGGTTTTGGTTAATGACAGTTGTAGTCAAGTTAACCAAGAATAGACAACACATCTATCAGGTGTATCCTCAATGTGTCTCCAACTATAGAGCTCCCCTCACCCAGAGAACCACCTCTAATATAGAACATACAGGAAAGAGACAGCCCATTACCAGTCATGGTGTCCACTGCTCACAGGAAGTTCAGGCATTCCTACCTCACCAAGCCACTAGAATGTAAACTGACCTCTGCAATTTCCTGCCTCATTCTCACATGTATTTAAAGTGACACGGAGCAGACGAAAATTCCATTGCATTAAGCAGATTCCAACCTACTCTTGCAGTGATTCCCACTTCCTATTAAGTAATTCATTTTACTCTCTGCAAATAATTCACCTAGAAGCCAATATATACTTTCCTATCCCTGATCTCTCTTTTCTCCCTCCCTCCTTATCTACTTCCTGCATCTTTATGGTAGCTAACTCTGTGTGTGTCTGTGTGTGTATCTATGTGTGTGTCTCTTTCTCTCTGTATCTGTCTCTCTCTATGTGTCTCTGTGTCTCTCTCTCTGTATCTCTGTCATCTGTGTCTCTCTGTATCTGTCTCTCTGTGTGTCTGTCTCTCTCTGTGTGTCTGTGTGTCTCTCTCTGTGTTTCTATGTGTCTCTCTGTCTCTGCCTCTCTGTTTCTCTCTGTCTCTGTCTCTCTGTCTCTGTCCCTCTCCCTGTCTCTCCCTGAGTGTGTTTCTCTCTCTGTCTCTGTCTCTCTGTGTCTATCTCTGTCTCTCTGTGTCTCTGTCTTTCTCTCTGTCTCTGTGTGTGTATTATGTACATATATATGTATCTGTGTATGTTTGTATGTGAATCCAAGAACGTATGCCACATCATGTACATGGAAGTCCAAGGACAAGCTCCTGTGTCATCCCTCATCTCCTACTTTGAGGGGCAGGATGTCTCATAATTTGCATACATCAGAAAGGCTGGTCCAACAGCTTCCACAGATGCTCTTGTCTCTGGCTCCCATCTCCTTGTAGAAGTATGAGGATTACAGACATGGGCTACCCTGTCTGGTTTTTACTTGGGTTCTGGGATTCAAGCTCAGATCTTTACAATTTTAGTCATCGCTGTAGTCCTGTGATGTAACCATCTTGATTGTCAGTTTGACTAGATTGAAAAGTTATTAAAGCACATCTCTAAATGTCTTATGGTGTTTCCAGAGAAGATTAACTAATAGGCATTATCATCCATTGTCTAGAATCTCTGAAAGAAATAAGAATGGAAAGAACCTGTGAGTTCTCACTCTCTCTCTCTCCCCCCATCCTTCTATCCTAGCCACCATGAGGGAAGGTTCCCGGTGCCATCATGCCCTCTCCACCATGAATGAATGATCCAAAATTCTGAAACTGTAAGCAAAAATCACTTTTCCGTTCAAGTTCAAAATACCTCAGTATTTTGTCAAAACGAAGAAATGTTTAACCAACCCAACCTACACACACACACACACACACACACACACACACACACACACACACACCTCCCTAGAACTCTTTTGTGTGTACATTGGAGGAACCTATAGGTACCTATAGCTGGTGTGTGGTAAAGAGTTGCAGATCTTGATTTCTTCCTAGAGGGACTGTCACACTCTTTTTAGAACAGGAAGTTCTGGCTGCCCCAAAGGTCCTAAATTTTGGCCTTTACCCCAGAGCAATAAAGTCCTATACAATACTATATATATATATATAAAATTAGTATATATATGAATGCAAAGAAATATATATAATTAGTATATATATATGAATGCAAAGAAATATATATAATTAGTATATATATGAATGCAAAGAAAAAAGCTGAAAAGCATACAAAACCTATGACCATGCTCAATATCAGGGTGGGGCTCCCATGGGAATTGGAAAGAAAGGAACATACACTGATGTACTGAATCTTTCTTCTCATTATGTATATTTGTGTGATATAAAGTAAATCAAAAGAAAATTTCAAAAGGAATGAAAATTTTTTAACCAAATTTCTAATAGCTTAAAAGAACATTACTGGATGTAAATCACATAACAAATGAACCACATAGGTAGATAATTATTTATTCAGGTTTGGGCAAATGGACATTTATAAATAACATCTAGGAAAAAATATAAGCAAAAAAAAAAGGGGGATGGAGCACGCAGGTCCACACAATTGTCCCCCACATCTAGAGGGCCTAGTTTGGTCCCATGCAGGTTCCCCAGCTGTCAGTCCAGAGTCCATGAGCCCCCACTAGCTTGGTCAGCTGTCTCAAATCTTAAAGAAAAAGAAAGTCCTTCTCATCAGTAGTCTTTCTCCTCCAAGAAAATCGTGTACATGTTTGTAGACCAAAGTTATGTCTTAATGTTGGTAAAATTTATGGATACAATTATATAAACTCAGGGATATGGAGAGATGACTCAATAGTTAAGAGGAACAACAGCTCAGTTCCCAGCATCCATTTCAAACAGCTCACAACTGTCTATAATTCTAGTTCCAAGGAATGGGGTACGCTTCTAGCCTCCATGGGCATTAACACACATGTAAAGACACAAGTCAGACATACACCCATACACATAAATAATTAAAACAACAACTTGGGTGTGATAGCATATGAATATAGTCCCAGCATTTGAAGGACTAAAGCAAGAAGATCCCAAGTCACCAATAAGCCTGGACCACATAGTTAGATTCTAAAGGAAGAAAGAAAGAAAGAAAGAAAGAAAGAAAGAAAGAAAGAAAGAAAGAAAGAAAGAAAGAAAGAAAGAAGGAAGGAAGGAAGGAAGGAAGGAAGGAAGGAAGGAAGGAAGTAAGGAAGGAAGGAAGGAAGGAAGGAAAGCTCAAAGAAATTTAAAAGTAAATATAAAAACTCAGGCCTTATTAAGAAAACAGCTTTAGTAATCTGATAGTTTATCTTTTGTTTCTTTTTCAAAAAAAGGTTTAAGAGACCACTTAATAAACAAATTTTTCAAGAAATATCAACATAAATTTTAAAATGTTTGTGCTAATAAGTATGTAACTACTTTACTTCATGTAATTTAATAGCAATCTCTCTCTCTCTCTCTCTCTCTCTCTCTCTCTCTCTCTCTCTCGTGTGTGGGGGGGTGGGGATGGGGGGGTGGGGAATGCATGTGTACTTTCAGAGGAAGCATACTAAAAATCTTAATGAAAAATAACTTTTTTCTTCTGGAATTAATTAATTCTGATATCTAACATAACTCTTTTTTAATTTTGAGCATTATCTACTTTATTTATGTTCAATCAATTTGTATTTCTGAACACAGGCCACTAAAACCAAAGATATCATAAATTTCACAACTAAAATGTCAATCAACATGATGCTATCTCAGTATACTCATTATGGTCCTGAAATGTGAAATCCCTTATGCAATATACCTCCCTCAAGAATATGAGAACTGTACATTTGTTTAAAGCTTATACAATACTTTTAAAGAGAAAAATGCAGTAAACTTGTAGAACTAGCCTATGTCTAAAATTAACCTGTGAATCCCAGTCAAATACATAAATATAGTCTATAAATGATACCTAGATGATGATGGTGATGATAGATAGATAGATAGATAGATGATAGATAACTAGATGATAGATATAGATAGATGATAGATAGATTATAGATAGATAGACAAATGACAGATATAAATAGATGATAAATAGATGGATGATTGATAGATAGATAGATAGATAGATAGATAGATAGATAGATAGATAGATATAGATAGATGATAGATGATAGATAGACAGATAGATGATAGATAGATACAGATATATAGATCCATAATAGATCCTTCATTAATAAAACAAGCCCCTTGGATCATCTCTGCCATTGCCTTGCTCTAAATGAAGAAAACAAGAAGGAGGTGACAATCAAACTGAAAGAAGGGAAGAGCTCTGTGGATATGATGGGCGAATCCTAAATTACTCCCAAAAGATTCCTTTGAAAATGCAAGATTACAAGATCTGTCAGTTGGTTAACCTTTCTATCCTTATAGCTGTGTGGCACACTGTCAACCTTTTACAGAAAAGGAACTGTAAATATTATTCCTTAAGCAAAGAAGAAAAACTCACATGATGTGATGTAGTTTAGTGCTTAAGCCAACTTTGGGTTACCCTCATAAATTAAACCAAAAGAAAATGGGATTATTTTCTTACACAAAAGTGAAGTTAAATTATGTTGGCATGTTTTTTATTAAAATTGTTCTTGGACATTTTTAAAGAGTTTGAAATTTTACTAATTTTTTATTACGTTTGTTACATTATGCTAGCATGGGTTAGTAGTAAGTGAAATACTAAAAAAACTGCTAAGTGTCTCTCATCTAGTCCTACTTAAAGCCTATTAAATGTGAGCTGTCTGTGTAGCAAGCTAAAAGTTCACCATATAGAAATAGTAGACAGCACCTTACTCTTTTTTTTATTTTATATAAGAGATTTTCTAGTCATTTTACATATCAGCCACGGATTCCCCTGTCCTCCCACACCCCAGCCTTCCCCCACAATTTACTCCCCCATTCCCACCTCCTCCAAGGCAAGGTCTCCCCTGGGGAGTCAGCCCAGCCTGGTACATTCAGTTGAGGCAGCCCTGCACAGTCAACACTAGTAAGCAGCATGCCTCAGATCACAGCAGCAAGGTTCTTGACATGACACTTTCAGTGACAAAGCAGAGCTTCTAATCAGCAAAAGTTTCTGGTCTGAAAGTAAAGAACTTAACCTTCCTCAGGAAATAGTGAGCCAGGCAATGTGTAAACTCTCCGTGGACGGTTTCAAGCATAATGTGGTTGCTGAGAACTCCTTACATCTGCAAACTGACAGACACTGGTGACTGAACAATGAACTGTAAACTTGGCAGAGAATAAAAAACATTTGATATATGATAGTTTTCTCCAAAGTAGCATTCCTATTTTGGCCCTGAATTAAGACAAAGCAAATTCATAGGGCATATTATTTAGTAGAGTTGCTTTAATTGAAAAAAAAAATCTGAAGTTTTTTTTTCTTAAAACTTTCTTACATATTAGTTTTTGTATTAAGACATCTGAGAACTTAAGTAAACATCAGAGACAAAGCTTACATTAAAGGCTAAAGTTTAGTAGAAGACACAAAATTCAATGGTGAGAATTGTCTAGAATTACATATAAAGCAAGAATCTAAAAATGAAATAAATGAGAACCTAGCCTTTTTGTCTTCTGATGTAAAAGGGTTACTAATGCTCCCAAGTTGTTTGTTTGCACACATAAATTTCTTCCTTCTTTTCTTTCTCTTTTTCTTTTAACTTTATAATCTCATGAATAAGAAAGGAAATGAATTTTTTATTAAATTGAATTGAATTTGGAAAAGTACTTATTTTGATTGTTTATCAAAACAATATACATTCTTTAACAAATAAAGTAAATAAATATTAAATCAATTGTTCATTTTTCCTACTTTACACATTCAATGTGTTTGTTAAATCACAATAGCTATTTTCCAGGATATTTATAAACAAACTGACATATATACTGTTTCTGAAAATACTAATCCTTTTAAACATTCTGGTGATGCTGACCTGTGATCCAATATTTGTTTAGGAGCAATAAAGATTTTTGGCTCAGCAATAAAATAGTAGTTGTGTTTATTGAACTGTCCACATTCAAAATTATAAACCTCAAGTAAAACAAGTTAGTAGGTCACCAATAACGGTCTTCAAGTGCAAGAGTTGGGGTTCAAATTTCAAGTGAAGATTACTGTAAAACAAACATCTGATCTGAGTACATCAAGCATCACCCATACAAATGCTAAAAAGTCCTGAATTATGAAATGTGTCTGTCCTCCAGGATTTTATCTTAATGGAAATAAGAGACTGTGAAGTCTTAACAATCAGGACTTCAAGAATCAGGCTTGTTATTCCCTTTAATATAAATATTTGAAGCATAATGTGCACTGCAAAAATATACTATTTCTTTTCCTTCCCTTGTAACAGGCAACACTCTCCTCTTGTGGTAGAATAGTGAAACTCTGCTTTACTGAAATCCAGTAAAAGCAAAGGCACTTTATCTGCCACATCTCTTACAAGGTGATGGGTAAATTACAAACCGACGCATGTTCAGCAGTACCCTGAGACTTCCAGCAGGAAAACATGTTCAACATGGAACAAGGGTTCTGAATAACCAATGTGTTGGGTAAATAACCTGATAATTTAAAAAAAATAGCTAATGGGTGTAAGCTACATTACTCAGGAGGAAGTTACTGAATTTGAAAACCAATTCCTTACAGATACTAAATATAAGCATTGCAGAGTATCAAGTTTCAGTTCTTTGTGATTACACAAATAGTTGCTATATCTTATTTCATGCCCGTTATTTGCTAACATAGTCCTCTAAAACAAGTCATATAGCTCTAAGATGGTAACTGTACCTGATTTTGATCAAAGAACGGTGCTAGTCTTTATTACATTATTTCTTACCCTAGTATGTGCATATGTTACTGTGGTGTGTGCATATGAGGGAGATGCATGTGTGAAGGCCAGGGGCCACTTCAGGTGTCAGCCTCAAGAACACTGTCCACCTCTTTTGAGACAGACTCTCTCATTGGCCAGAGACAGACATCCCTGGATCTTCCCTCATCCAACCTCAACCTTCAACCTTTAATCACCAATTATAGGTAGTAATTCCATACTCATCTGATACTTTTCCTTTACATCAACCTCACAATGAAATTTATACTGCCAGATATTCAAAGAAAAACCATGGGCTAACTATCAAAGGTCATAGAAAGGTATTTGAATAGAAGTGGGTTGAAACCAAGGATTTCTATAATTCTCTCTGCTTATCCAAGCATTGGATTCTGGAGTAAGCACCAAGGAGCACAGATGCAGTTCTTGCATAATTGTGATTTCATCTTTAAATATTATTTAAAATATGAGCTAAAGCTTACTGAAATCTAAGGCTGTCCAAAATGTTTGTTAAATCATACATCTAAGTGAGTATTACACTTAAGGTGCTCATTACTTTTCTGAGGGATAATACCAGACTTTTTCTTCCTAATTATATCCCTTCATTTAAAAACTCATTGGCTATGACTCCCATCATTCTCTCACACAGCACAAGGAAGTGATAGTGTTTTCCTATTTGTCTTTTCGTCACCACAAAGGTTTTTAAATGTATCTCTTTTATAATCCAAAATACCCATTGTAATGAAACTTCTTATTGTTCTATCTAGTCATTTTTCTACTCGTAGCAACCTTAGTAAACTAGGCTTGTAGAAAACTTAAAGGAAATATACATTATGGACTGAGGTGCATCTTCAAAACTTAAATGTTGAAGTCCTAACCCTAATACCTTGGAATCTTAAAAACTGCTGAAAGTAAAGCATGGTCAGTAATGTACACCTTAACCAATATGAATTATAAGAAGAAATTAGAATACAGTAATATACAGATGGAAGAAGTAGGAAGAAAACATATTTTTAAGCCAAAGTGGAAAACAACATTGGGAATTTCTTGCTCTCATTCTTTATTATGGATTTCTAGCTCCTAGAACAAAATCATTTTGTTTCTTTAGCAATATAGTGTGTGGTTTGGTGTTATAGCAGCCTTAAAAAATTACAATTAATGTGACATCAATACCATTATTTAATCCATTAGGTTAACTAATGATCTTGACCTCTGGGCACAGTAAATATCATTTTCTGTAAGCAGAGGTTTCTCTGTCCCACCCTCTCCCACAGATGCTTCCAAATAATCATTCAGAGGCTTATATTAATTGCAAATGCTCAGTCAGTAGCTCAGGCTTATTACTAGCCAGCTCTTATGTTAGCATTTATGTATTTGTACTGGCCTGCCCTTAAGGTCTTGACAGGATATTCCTCAGCTGCAGCCACTAAGAGCACCTCCTGTGAGCATTCATTACATTTCCTTATAAAAGGTGGACTTTGTACACGTACACACACACACACACACACACACACACACACACACACACATATATATATATATATATATATATATCCATAACTTTAACACTAACCAATAAAATCCTGATAGCAGAGTACTAAACACTATAATATCATAGCTACAATCTTAGAATTTTAAATTCCCTTTGGTTGCTGCCTAATATGTCTAAAATTTGTCTCCTTCATAAACTTAAAAATTCTTATGAGCTCCAGGGAGTCAGCTTGGAGTCACCCAGACAGGTCAGAACCACTTCAGCTTGTCAGGTCCAAGCTATCAGATCCAAGCTGTCAGGTCTAAGCAGTGCTGGACAATTCCAACACTCAAAACAACAGCAAAGACAATCAGCTACCTCAGAACGTCCAGCTACCTCAAGAAAAGCCCCTTCCCACCTTCCAAAAAAGTTAACTAACACCCACCAAGTCAGCTGGAAGCAGTTCTGAGAGACACAGCACCCCCATTCCCATTCACCTGCCACCCCTAACCCCTTACTTTTTATAATAACAGAAAGGGTGGAATATTATTATTCATAGCCACTTCTGGAGTCACACAACCGTGCATGCTCTGTCAGGAATTGGGTAAAATGCTTAGTCACTCCAGGCATTACGTCCTACATAATTCGTGCACAGCATGGTCACATAATTTGCATTCAGCATGATCATGTAATCTATGTGCATGCATGGCATAGCTATGTAAGCCCATATATGCATACATGAGGTGACCTATAAACGCAGGTTCTACCCGCTCCCCCTCTCCCTCTCGCCAGAGGTAGCAAGCACCCCTCTGTCTCTCTGTCTCTCTGTCTGTCTGTCTCTCTGTCTGTCTCTGTCTGTCTCTCTCTGTCTCTCTGTCTCTCTCTCTGTCTCTCTCTCTGTGTCTCTCTCTCTCTCTCCTCACACCTTTCTTTTCAGTAGGCCTACCCACCTCCACCCTTTCCCTTCCCAAATAAAAACTCTTATAGTGGGTTCTATTGTACCTTGTGTTTTCTCACGCCTGGTAAATAATGTTGCCAAATAAATAACATTGGTTCCATGATCAAACAGGCTCTCCTGGCACCCTGTGCCAAGGTTGGTTCATCTGCAACTGCCCACTTTCCATCTGTCCAGCCACTGGATTGCTTTGCACAATATGGGCTACTTTGTGTTTTCTCTTAACCAGTCAGCACAAACAGTTCCCTGGACCCGTGGGAATGACTGTCGATCATTCAGCATCCCTCTGGTGTCCTTGGAACTGAAGGTATCCCCATCCATGGTCTTCAGCAGCTACGGTCAGCCCCCATCACTGACTATCACCCCTGACCATTCCCCATGACTGCAGTCTGAGGCCTCATTTTCATTCATTTCTTGTCTCTCAGACCCTCGTCCTGGGGCTACCGCCCCGGCCCTCACTCTGCTTGACAGAACACTGAGCGACTTGTGCTATTATCGATCCTCGCTTAATCTCTAGGGTGCCCGAGGTATTATAGCCATTGGATCTCATTTATTTTTTTATTTTATTTTTCTTTTTTCTCTCTGCCACAGCTATGGGAAATAAGGCCTCCAATCCCATAAGCTCCACATCTCTTCTAGGATGCCTTTAAGAAACCCTCAAACCTTTCACCTTAATGCCCTACTTACAGACTTCTAAGCTTATCCGCCTCTACACTAAAAAAATGGCCCAAATATCCCCTAGACAACAATAAAAAATGGCCACCTAATGACTCCTTGGACCCCGATATTTTACGGGAGTTATCTAACTTCTGTCAGTGAATGGGCAAATGGAAAGAGTTACCACATATCCAAGCTTTTTTCTATCTCAGCTACAAACTCTGTCTCCTTGATTCCTACTCACCTGCCCATGTGCTCCTAGCTATGCAACCCGAACCAGAGGAACCTCTCACAACTACTCTAGACCCTGCTAATGAACCCCTATCTTTCCACCTTCCCACTCCTTCCTCTCCTCCAGCAACTGTTCCTTTGGCTCCTCCAGCCCCTTTCCCTTCTCTGCTACCAGGCCACTCCAACCACCCAACTCTGGCTCCCAACTTTACTGCTCCTATCATGAGTTCTCAAGCTGCTAAGGAACCGCAATCCAGACAAACCAACCCGGCAGCCATCCTCCCTTTGTGAGAGGTAGCTGGGGTGGATGGACTGGTTAGGTACATGTCCCTTTCTCGCTGTCAGAACTCTCTCAGATAGAAAAGAAACTGGGTTCTTATACATCCAACTCTACCTCTTTAATTAAACAATTCCAATATATCACCCAATCCTATAGTCTCACCTTTCAAGATATATACAAACTACTTTCTAAGGAGCACAGACAGGTCTGGGAACAGGCTAGGATACATGCAGATGAGGTCCACCAGACTAACACAGCACATCCTCCCAGAGTTGAGGAGGTCCCCAATTGGGATCCATGGTAGGATTATAACATCCCAGGTGGCTCCCTAGCTAGGAATCAGTTTACAGCCTGCCTGCTAGCAGCTCTTCATAAGGCTGCCCTCAAACCAGTAAATTATGAAAATCTTCTTCAAGACATAGTTCAGGACAGACAAGAGAATCCATCTCAATTTCTACAATGACTTACAAAGGCCCTCTTACAGTATACTAATCTATATCCTGAGAACCCAGAGGGCAGACAGCTCCTTATGACCCATTTCTTTTTGCAGAGCTTCCCTGACATTAGGGCTAAACTTAAGCATCTGGAGAGAGGGCCCCTGACTCCACAGACAGAAGTCTTAGTGCTGGCTTTTAAGGTGTACCATGGGAGAGACGAGAAAGCCCATAAACAGGAATACCAAATGCTGGCCAAGACCATGCGACCAGCTGCCTGAGGTCCCCCAGGTCCTTGTTTTAAATGTGGCTTGTACTTGCCCTGCCCCACATGGGCCACTGGGGCCATGTCCAAAGTGCCACCAAGAGGGACATTGGTCAGTTGACTGCCCCCATGTACCACATGGCATGGGGGACATCAAATGCAGACCACCCTCCAGCCAACCTTCTAGGCTTGGCTATGGATGATTGAAGGCTCTGGTCCAAAAACTGTCATCTCCCACAGAGAGCCTTGGGTAGCCATTACAGTATCAGGGTGATCCATTTCCTTTCTCATGGACACTGGGGACACTTACTCGATCCTGAGAGAGTTTTGGGGACCCACCTCTCCTTCTTGTCTCTCTATTGTTGGGGTAGGGGGACAGCCTTACCTACCTTATCAGACCCCACCACTTAATTGTATTTTCAGGGGGATCCCTCTTACTCACACATTTTTGGTCATACGAACTTGTCCTGAGCCCCTAATGAGAAGAGATTTTTTAGCCAAGGTAGGAGCTTCCGTTTCATTTGCTCCCCCCATTGCCTGACCCCAGACTCGCCAGCAGCTCCTCTCCTCCTCCTCCTCCTCCTCCTCCTCCTCCTCCTACTACTACTACTACTACTACTAGCCTTTTACCCCACCCCCAACCCAGGGGAATTCCTCCTCATACACAGTGACACAAACAGAGCCCTGCTCTCTTAACTTCCAGAGGATACTGAGATCAATTGCTTTGTCTCCAATTCCAGAAGAATGAGGTTTCATCCCACAGCTGTACTCAATCCCACTGGATTGGGAACGCCATATGTTTTTCTTCCTGATTCCCCCTCTGCGTTCTGTCTCTACCAAGCACATTCTGCTTCATCTGTTTCCCTCTGTGTCTCTAATAACATATCCAAATTTCTAATTAACTACTTAGCTAATTGTTACAGGACTACCATCAGCCACAGAGCCGGAGATGCAAGGACCATCAAATATACTCAGGCAGTAAGAAACAGTAACACTCCAGAGGTATTGACACCCCCAGACTCAAAAGGGTCTGGACTCTGCAAAACAGACTTTAATATAACAGTTTATTACTGTTAAATGCCCTCAGCGATCAATCGCCTGTGTCTCTTGGATGCTAAAGTGATACTGCAATAACAAAAGGAAACAGGTGCCTTAATGTTTGTCTCAGGTGAAGATAGGAAGCCTAATTGATAGTAATAGAAAAAATAAAGCATGTTA
This sequence comes from Peromyscus attwateri, assembly GCA_902168425.1. Classification (NCBI taxonomy): domain Eukaryota; kingdom Metazoa; phylum Chordata; class Mammalia; order Rodentia; family Cricetidae; genus Peromyscus; species Peromyscus attwateri. Next base: position 1,277 of record CABHPP010155648.1, on the reverse strand, counting down.
CAGATTTCTCTCTCTCTTTCTCTCTTTTTCTTCCTTCACTCTTGTCCCCAGGGACTGGTCCCTGCCCCTTCTCTGCCCCTTCTCTCTCCCCTTCCCCTCAATAAACCTTCTACATGGGCCCTGTTGTATGGTGTGACTCCTTCCTGCTGTTTTTCAAATACAACACCTTATACTTAAATTAACCCTTAATTCTTATCTGTGTTTAGCCACAATGGCTTGGTACCTTTTCTCAGTATAACATTCTCATCTTGCTTCCTCTGACTCTGGCTGGCGACTCCCAACTCTGCCCTTCTCCTTCCTAGCATCCTTAGTTTGGTTGCCATGCCTATACTTCCTGCCTGGCTACTAGCTGATGACTGTTTTATTAAACCAATTTGAATTACAAATCTTTACACTGTACAAGAGGATTATTCCACAGCAGTTTTCATTTTGGGATTTGTATTAGTTTTCTTGTTGCTATCACCAACCACCTTTTAAGAAGCAACTCAAGGAAAGACAGGTTTGTTCAGGCTTACAGTTTGAAGCAATACAGCCTGTCATGGTAGGCGAAGCATGGTAGCAGGAGCTTGAGGCAGCTGGTCACATTACATCTACACTCAGGAATGTTGGGCACAACTATGAAATCTTAAGACCTTCCCTTAGTGACCCACTTCTTCCAGTTAGGCTCTACCTCTCAAAGGTTATGCAACCTTCTAAAACATTTTAAGCAACTTCTCAATCACGATTCTCTATGAAATTAGAAACATAACTTCTAAGATACAATGACATAAAATTCCTATTTAAAACATGAGCAACAAGATGCAGCAAATAAAGGTTGAGCCATAGAAAGAGTGATAGCTCAGAGCTTGTTACACTTCCAGAGGTCTGGAGTTCAATTCCCAGTGCCCATATTAGGTGACTCTTAACCACCTGCAACTCCAACTCTAAAGAATCCAACACTCTTCTGGGTTCTGCAGGTCCCTTCCCACATATGACATTCACTAACAAAGACACACATGCACACACATAAATAAAATATTTTTAAGGAAAGATTGAGCTAAAGTAAGACAGAAATCTAGCAGAGCAAGTATCAAACCTACCACATTGTTTCCAGCATCTGGAGCATGGGTAGTTTCAGATCTTCATCTCTGCTATCTGTAAAACATGGGACCTCTCAATGATCTTTGGAGGTTCTTTGTCTCATAATGTTGTGTCAGGGCTTTTTTTAACCTTACAGGTTGTGTGTGTGTATGTGTGTGTGTGTGTGTGTGTGTGTGTGTGTGTGTGTGTGTGTGTGT
>CABHPP010155647.1:0-16168 GCA_902168425.1 Peromyscus attwateri | reverse complement strand
CCCCCATTGATCACTAATTGAGAAAATGCCTTACAGCTGGATTTCATAGAGGCATTTCTTCGAGTGTGGCTCCTTCCTCTCTGATGACTCTAGCTTGGGTCAAGTTGACACACAAAACTAGCCAGTACAACACTACAAAATATTTAGGGTTTCAGTTCAATTTTTGCACAGCTTTTGTAATCCATATTCAGGTGTTTTCCAGACACTCAAACAACTAAAACTCATTCTTAAACTAATTACCCTGTTTTACACTGAAAGATGGAGAAACCCCACCTGCCTACAAAATGAGAACTATCTTCATTAACAAAGTTTTTTAAACAAATTAAACTTAATTGTATTGTTCTAGTAATTCTAAAACTGAGTGCTTAAATTTCTGTGCTTTGTAATGTAAACATTAGTGTGAGTTCATCAAACTATCCCAGCCTCCTTTTCATAGGGTTAGGTCCTCTTCTCTCCTGTACATGAGCTTCTTGTCACTTCCCAAAGGCCTTGAGATACTCCAGCTTAGATTACTGTGTCACAGATCTACCACCACCATGCCTACAGAACAGCACTGTAACAGCACTGTAATGTCTGTCGGCTTATTTGTGCTTCCAGAATGTCAGTCCCTGAAAGACAGGAACCTTATTTGTCTCTTAATGCATTTAGTAAGCAGATTTGGGAGAATGGGAGAGAAAGTCAGCAGCAGCTCTCTCTTTTGGTTTTCTTCTATCTCCTGTTTTGAACAATTCAGGCCATTATTGGTGACATGGTACAAGAGATAGATATCTAGATACAACATCAGAAGATTGAGAATGTGTACAGGTAGGAAGAATATTCAGCATGCTTTGTAAGTACTTGAGGGGAGAGAGTAGAGAGTTATGTGAGAAGCCAACCTGGTGCAGGAAGTCAAAATCCAAGTGAGAGTAACGCGGAGGACACACCCCAGAGCCAGAGCAGGGAGAAGAAGATCCTGGATTATGTTAGCCTAATGTAGAGAGTCAGAGTCAGAATAAAGAGACCATTCAGACATGGAGGTGGCTCTGCTAACAATTCCAGAGCCCTAGTTAGCTGTGAAGAGGATCCAAGTGTGGAAAGGGCCTAGAATAGGAAGCTAGAATCCACAATCTGAGGCAATTGTCCATATGGGAAGACACCCTATCATGAGGCATGAGAGCCCAATCAGAATGTGATAACATGCCCACAAAGGATCTGAGGGTCAGTGCATCAGTCTAGGCATCCAAGCAAGATAGATAGCCCCTTGTGAGATAAGGATGGTAAGATGGGCCACTAGGAACAGCAAGACTGATGGATATTAGGCACAGGGAGTTTGAGCATAAGCAAAGGGAGAAATTACTTCCACGCAGCAGAGAGCCTGATGCAAGGTACTGACTGAATTCAGTGAGAAGGGCTTTTGCAGGGAGACAAAGGGGGCACTGGCCAAGTCCAGGGTGTGAGTGCTGTGCAATAAGCTCCATCCTCAAATATTGACACATTGCCAGCAAGGCACCCACATAGACAACCATAACACTGATTATAGCCAGGGATATAGAACAAACAACTAACTTAAGCAGAGATAGAAAGCTCCAAAAAAATCAGTGAGAAAGGGGGCAATCTCACCTTCAGAGGTTGGTTCTGCCTCCTTTCAACTGGCCCACTCCTTCTAATAAAAACAAAATTTATTAAAAGGGCTTACAGGCTGTGCTCAGACTATTCCAATATTTGCTGTCTCCTGACAGAAAGTCTAAGAATCAAATAGTTGTTGGTCCACAGGCTTGATGTCTCAGCTGGTCTTCAGTATATGTCAGAATACTGAGGGAGTAGTCTCTAATGCCAGGGAAGGAATGATCTTACCAGTTAGAGTGCAGAGAAGCATATAAATAGCAAGAGCTTCCTTTTTCCATGTCCTTTATATGGGCTGCCACCAGAGGTGTGGCAAGATTTTAAGGGGTATCTTCCCACTTCAAAAGATACAGATTTAAAGTGGATCTTCCTACTTCAAATGATCCAATCAAGAAAAGTACCCAGCAGCTTGGGTTTTGGTTAATGACAGTTGTAGTCAAGTTAACCAAGAATAGACAACACATCTATCAGGTGTATCCTCAATGTGTCTCCAACTATAGAGCTCCCCTCACCCAGAGAACCACCTCTAATATAGAACATACAGGAAAGAGACAGCCCATTACCAGTCATGGTGTCCACTGCTCACAGGAAGTTCAGGCATTCCTACCTCACCAAGCCACTAGAATGTAAACTGACCTCTGCAATTTCCTGCCTCATTCTCACATGTATTTAAAGTGACACGGAGCAGACGAAAATTCCATTGCATTAAGCAGATTCCAACCTACTCTTGCAGTGATTCCCACTTCCTATTAAGTAATTCATTTTACTCTCTGCAAATAATTCACCTAGAAGCCAATATATACTTTCCTATCCCTGATCTCTCTTTTCTCCCTCCCTCCTTATCTACTTCCTGCATCTTTATGGTAGCTAACTCTGTGTGTGTCTGTGTGTGTATCTATGTGTGTGTCTCTTTCTCTCTGTATCTGTCTCTCTCTATGTGTCTCTGTGTCTCTCTCTCTGTATCTCTGTCATCTGTGTCTCTCTGTATCTGTCTCTCTGTGTGTCTGTCTCTCTCTGTGTGTCTGTGTGTCTCTCTCTGTGTTTCTATGTGTCTCTCTGTCTCTGCCTCTCTGTTTCTCTCTGTCTCTGTCTCTCTGTCTCTGTCCCTCTCCCTGTCTCTCCCTGAGTGTGTTTCTCTCTCTGTCTCTGTCTCTCTGTGTCTATCTCTGTCTCTCTGTGTCTCTGTCTTTCTCTCTGTCTCTGTGTGTGTATTATGTACATATATATGTATCTGTGTATGTTTGTATGTGAATCCAAGAACGTATGCCACATCATGTACATGGAAGTCCAAGGACAAGCTCCTGTGTCATCCCTCATCTCCTACTTTGAGGGGCAGGATGTCTCATAATTTGCATACATCAGAAAGGCTGGTCCAACAGCTTCCACAGATGCTCTTGTCTCTGGCTCCCATCTCCTTGTAGAAGTATGAGGATTACAGACATGGGCTACCCTGTCTGGTTTTTACTTGGGTTCTGGGATTCAAGCTCAGATCTTTACAATTTTAGTCATCGCTGTAGTCCTGTGATGTAACCATCTTGATTGTCAGTTTGACTAGATTGAAAAGTTATTAAAGCACATCTCTAAATGTCTTATGGTGTTTCCAGAGAAGATTAACTAATAGGCATTATCATCCATTGTCTAGAATCTCTGAAAGAAATAAGAATGGAAAGAACCTGTGAGTTCTCACTCTCTCTCTCTCCCCCCCATCCTTCTATCCTAGCCACCATGAGGGAAGGTTCCCGGTGCCATCATGCCCTCTCCACCATGAATGAATGATCCAAAATTCTGAAACTGTAAGCAAAAATCACTTTTCCGTTCAAGTTCAAAATACCTCAGTATTTTGTCAAAACGAAGAAATGTTTAACCAACCCAACCTACACACACACACACACACACACACACACACACACACACACACACACCTCCCTAGAACTCTTTTGTGTGTACATTGGAGGAACCTATAGGTACCTATAGCTGGTGTGTGGTAAAGAGTTGCAGATCTTGATTTCTTCCTAGAGGGACTGTCACACTCTTTTTAGAACAGGAAGTTCTGGCTGCCCCAAAGGTCCTAAATTTTGGCCTTTACCCCAGAGCAATAAAGTCCTATACAATACTATATATATATATAAAATTAGTATATATATGAATGCAAAGAAATATATATAATTAGTATATATATATATGAATGCAAAGAAATATATATAATTAGTATATATATGAATGCAAAGAAAAAAGCTGAAAAGCATACAAAACCTATGACCATGCTCAATATCAGGGTGGGGCTCCCATGGGAATTGGAAAGAAAGGAACATACACTGATGTACTGAATCTTTCTTCTCATTATGTATATTTGTGTGATATAAAGTAAATCAAAAGAAAATTTCAAAAGGAATGAAAATTTTTTAACCAAATTTCTAATAGCTTAAAAGAACATTACTGGATGTAAATCACATAACAAATGAACCACATAGGTAGATAATTATTTATTCAGGTTTGGGCAAATGGACATTTATAAATAACATCTAGGAAAAAATATAAGCAAAAAAAAAAGGGGGATGGAGCACGCAGGTCCACACAATTGTCCCCCACATCTAGAGGGCCTAGTTTGGTCCCATGCAGGTTCCCCAGCTGTCAGTCCAGAGTCCATGAGCCCCCACTAGCTTGGTCAGCTGTCTCAAATCTTAAAGAAAAAGAAAGTCCTTCTCATCAGTAGTCTTTCTCCTCCAAGAAAATCGTGTACATGTTTGTAGACCAAAGTTATGTCTTAATGTTGGTAAAATTTATGGATACAATTATATAAACTCAGGGATATGGAGAGATGACTCAATAGTTAAGAGGAACAACAGCTCAGTTCCCAGCATCCATTTCAAACAGCTCACAACTGTCTATAATTCTAGTTCCAAGGAATGGGGTACGCTTCTAGCCTCCATGGGCATTAACACACATGTAAAGACACAAGTCAGACATACACCCATACACATAAATAATTAAAACAACAACTTGGGTGTGATAGCATATGAATATAGTCCCAGCATTTGAAGGACTAAAGCAAGAAGATCCCAAGTCACCAATAAGCCTGGACCACATAGTTAGATTCTAAAGGAAGAAAGAAAGAAAGAAAGAAAGAAAGAAAGAAAGAAAGAAAGAAAGAAAGAAAGAAAGAAAGAAAGAAGGAAGGAAGGAAGGAAGGAAGGAAGGAAGGAAGGAAGGAAGTAAGGAAGGAAGGAAGGAAGGAAGGAAAGCTCAAAGAAATTTAAAAGTAAATATAAAAACTCAGGCCTTATTAAGAAAACAGCTTTAGTAATCTGATAGTTTATCTTTTGTTTCTTTTTCAAAAAAAGGTTTAAGAGACCACTTAATAAACAAATTTTTCAAGAAATATCAACATAAATTTTAAAATGTTTGTGCTAATAAGTATGTAACTACTTTACTTCATGTAATTTAATAGCAATCTCTCTCTCTCTCTCTCTCTCTCTCTCTCTCTCTCTCTCTCTCGTGTGTGGGGGGGTGGGGATGGGGGGGTGGGGAATGCATGTGTACTTTCAGAGGAAGCATACTAAAAATCTTAATGAAAAATAACTTTTTTCTTCTGGAATTAATTAATTCTGATATCTAACATAACTCTTTTTTAATTTTGAGCATTATCTACTTTATTTATGTTCAATCAATTTGTATTTCTGAACACAGGCCACTAAAACCAAAGATATCATAAATTTCACAACTAAAATGTCAATCAACATGATGCTATCTCAGTATACTCATTATGGTGCTGAAATGTGAAATCCCTTATGCAATATACCTCCCTCAAGAATATGAGAACTGTACATTTGTTTAAAGCTTATACAATACTTTTAAAGAGAAAAATGCAGTAAACTTGTAGAACTAGCCTATGTCTAAAATTAACCTGTGAATCCCAGTCAAATACATAAATATAGTCTATAAATGATACCTAGATGATGATGATGATAGATAGATAGATAGATAGATAGATGATAGATAACTAGATGATAGATATAGATAGATGATAGATAGATTATAGATAGATAGACAGATGACAGATATAAATAGATGATAAATAGATGGATGATTGATAGATAGATAGATAGATAGATATAGATAGATGATAGATGATAGATAGACAGATAGATGATAGATAGATACAGATATATAGATCCATAATAGATCCTTCATTAATAAAACAAGCCCCTTGGATCATCTCTGCCATTGCCTTGCTCTAAATGAAGAAAACAAGGAGGAGGTGACAATCAAACTGAAAGAAGGGAAGAGCTCTGTGGATATGATGGGCAAATCCTAAATTACTCCCAAAAGATTCCTTTGAAAATGCAAGATTACAAGATCTGTCAGTTGGTTAACCTTTCTATCCTTATAGCTGTGTGGCACACTGTCAACCTTTTACAGAAAAGGAACTGTAAATATTATTCCTTAAGCAAAGAAGAAAAACTCACATGATGTGATGTAGTTTAGTGCTTAAGCCAACTTTGGGTTACCCTCATAAATTAAACCAAAAGAAAATGGGATTATTTTCTTACACAAAAGTGAAGTTAAATTATGTTGGCATGTTTTTTATTAAAATTGTTCTTGGACATTTTTAAAGAGTTTGAAATTTTACTAATTTTTTATTACGTTTGTTACATTATGCTAGCATGGGTTAGTAGTAAGTGAAATACTAAAAAAACTGCTAAGTGTCTCTCATCTAGTCCTACTTAAAGCCTATTAAATGTGAGCTGTCTGTGTAGCAAGCTAAAAGTTCACCATATAGAAATAGTAGACAGCACCTTACTCTTTTTTTTATTTTATATAAGAGATTTTCTAGTCATTTTACATATCAGCCACGGATTCCCCTGTCCTCCCACACCCCAGCCTTCCCCCACAATTTACTCCCCCATTCCCACCTCCTCCAAGGCAAGGTCTCCCCTGGGGAGTCAGCCCAGCCTGGTACATTCAGTTGAGGCAGCCCTGCACAGTCAACACTAGTAAGCAGCATGCCTCAGATCACAGCAGCAAGGTTCTTGACATGACACTTTCAGTGACAAAGCAGAGCTTCTAATCAGCAAAAGTTTCTGGTCTGAAAGTAAAGAACTTAACCTTCCTCAGGAAATAGTGAGCCAGGCAATGTGTAAACTCTCCGTGGATGGTTTCAAGCATAATGTGGTTGCTGAGAACTCCTTACATCTGCAAACTGACAGACACTGGTGACTGAACAATGAACTGTAAACTTGGCAGAGAATAAAAAACATTTGATATATGATAGTTTTCTCCAAAGTAGCATTCCTATTTTGGCCCTGAATTAAGACAAAGCAAATTCATAGGGCATATTATTTAGTAGAGTTGCTTTAATTGAAAAAAAAATCTGAAGTTTTTTTTTCTTAAAACTTTCTTACATATTAGTTTTTGTATTAAGACATCTGAGAACTTAAGTAAACATCAGAGACAAAGCTTACATTAAAGGCTAAAGTTTAGTAGAAGACACAAAATTCAATGGTGAGAATTGTCTAGAATTACATATAAAGCAAGAATCTAAAAATGAAATAAATGAGAACCTAGCCTTTTTGTCTTCTGATGTAAAAGGGTTACTAATGCTCCCAAGTTGTTTGTTTGCACACATAAATTTCTTCCTTCTTTTCTTTCTCTTTTTCTTTTAACTTTATAATCTCATGAATAAGAAAGGAAATGAATTTTTTATTAAATTGAATTGAATTTGGAAAAGTACTTATTTTGATTGTTTATCAAAACAATATACATTCTTTAACAAATAAAGTAAATAAATATTAAATCAATTGTTCATTTTTCCTACTTTACACATTCAATTGTTAAATCACAATAGCTATTTTCCAGGATATTTATAAACAAACTGACATATATACTGTTTCTGAAAATACTAATCCTTTTAAACATTCTGGTGATGCTGACCTGTGATCCAATATTTGTTTAGGAGCAATAAAGATTTTTGGCTCAGCAATAAAATAGTAGTTGTGTTTATTGAACTGTCCACATTCAAAATTATAAACCTCAAGTAAAACAAGTTAGTAGGTCACCAATAACGGTCTTCAAGTGCAAGAGTTGGGGTTCAAATTTCAAGTGAAGATTACTGTAAAACAAACATCTGATCTGAGTACATCAAGCATCACCCATACAAATGCTAAAAAGTCCTGAATTATGAAATGTGTCTGTCCTCCAGGATTTTATCTTAATGGAAATAAGAGACTGTGAAGTCTTAACAATCAGGACTTCAAGAATCAGGCTTGTTATTCCCTTTAATATAAATATTTGAAGCATAATGTGCACTGCAAAAATATACTATTTCTTTTCCTTCCCTTGTAACAGGCAACACTCTCCTCTTGTGGTAGAATAGTGAAACTCTGCTTTACTGAAATCCAGTAAAAGCAAAGGCACTTTATCTGCCACATCTCTTACAAGGTGATGGGTAAATTACACACCGACGCATGTTCAGCAGTACCCTGAGACTTCCAGCAGGAAAACATGTTCAACATGGAACAAGGGTTCTGAATAACCAATGTGTTGGGTAAATAACCTGATAATTTAAAAAAAATAGCTAATGGGTGTAAGCTACATTACTCAGGAGGAAGTTACTGAATTTGAAAACCAATTCCTTACAGATACTAAATATAAGCATTGCAGAGTATCAAGTTTCAGTTCTTTGTGATTACACAAATAGTTGCTATATCTTATTTCATGCCCGTTATTTGCTAACATAGTCCTCTAAAACAAGTCATATAGCTCTAAGATGGTAACTGTACCTGATTTTGATCAAAGAACGGTGCTAGTCTTTATTACATTATTTCTTACCCTAGTATGTGCATATGTTACTGTGGTGTGTGCATATGAGGGAGATGCATGTGTGAAGGCCAGGGGCCACTTCAGGTGTCAGCCTCAAGAACACTGTCCACCTCTTTTGAGACAGACTCTCTCATTGGCCAGAGACAGACATCCCTGGATCTTCCCTCATCCAACCTCAACCTTCAACCTTTAATCACCAATTATAGGTAGTAATTCCATACTCATCTGATACTTTTCCTTTACATCAACCTCACAATGAAATTTATACTGCCAGATATTCAAAGAAAAACCATGGGCTAACTATCAAAGGTCATAGAAAGGTATTTGAATAGAAGTGGGTTGAAACCAAGGATTTCTATAATTCTCTCTGCTTATCCAAGCATTGGATTCTGGAGTAAGCACCAAGGAGCACAGATGCAGTTCTTGCATAATTGTGATTTCATCTTTAAATATTATTTAAAATATGAGCTAAAGCTTACTGAAATCTAAGGCTGTCCAAAATGTTTGTTAAATCATACATCTAAGTGAGTATTACACTTAAGGTACTCATTACTTTTCTGAGGGATAATACCAGACTTTTTCTTCCTAATTATATCCCTTCATTTAAAAACTCATTGGCTATGACTCCCATCATTCTCTCACACAGCACAAGGAAGTGATAGTGTTTTCCTATTTGTCTTTTCGTCACCACAAAGGTTTTTAAATGTATCTCTTTTATAATCCAAAATACCCATTGTAATGAAACTTCTTATTGTTCTATCTAGTCATTTTTCTACTCGTAGCAACCTTAGTAAACTAGGCTTGTAGAAAACTTAAAGGAAATATACATTATGGACTGAGGTGCATCTTCAAAACTTAAATGTTGAAGTCCTAACCCTAATACCTTGGAATCTTAAAAACTGCTGAAAGTAAAGCATGGTCAGTAATGTACACCTTAACCAATATGAATTATAAGAAGAAATTAGAATACAGTAATATACAGATGGAAGAAGTAGGAAGAAAACATATTTTTAAGCCAAAGTGGAAAACAACATTGGGAATTCCTTGCTCTCATTCTTTATTATGGATTTCTAGCTCCTAGAACAAAATCATTTTGTTTCTTTAGCAATATAGTGTGTGGTTTGGTGTTATAGCAGCCTTAAAAAATTACAATTAATGTGACATCAATACCATTATTTAATCCATTAGGTTAACTAATGATCTTGACCTCTGGGCACAGTAAATATCATTTTCTGTAAGCAGAGGTTTCTCTGTCCCACCCTCTCCCACAGATGCTTCCAAATAATCATTCAGAGGCTTATATTAATTGCAAATGCTCAGTCAGTAGCTCAGGCTTATTACTAGCCAGCTCTTATGTTAGCATTTATGTATTTGTACTGGCCTGCCCTTAAGGTCTTGACAGGATATTCCTCAGCTGCAGCCACTAAGAGCACCTCCTGTGAGCATTCATTACATTTCCTTATAAAAGGTGGACTTTGTACACGTACACACACACACACACACACACACACACACACACACACACATATATATATATATATATATATATATCCATAACTTTAACACTAACCAATAAAATCCTGATAGCAGAGTACTAAACACTATAATATCATAGCTACAATCTTAGAATTTTAAATTCCCTTTGGTTGCTGCCTAATATGTCTAAAATTTGTCTCCTTCATAAACTTAAAAATTCTTATGAGCTCCAGGGAGTCAGCTTGGAGTCACCCAGACAGGTCAGAACCACTTCAGCTTGTCAGGTCCAAGCTATCAGATCCAAGCTGTCAGGTCTAAGCAGTGCTGGACAATTCCAACACTCAAAACAACAGCAAAGACAATCAGCTACCTCAGAACGTCCAGCTACCTCAAGAAAAGCCCCTTCCCACCTTCCAAAAAAGTTAACTAACACCCACCAAGTCAGCTGGAAGCAGTTCTGAGAGACACAGCACCCCCATTCCCATTCACCTGCCACCCCTAACCCCTTACTTTTTATAATAACAGAAAGGGTGGAATATTATTATTCATAGCCACTTCTGGAGTCACACAACCGTGCATGCTCTGTCAGCAATTGGGTAAAATGCTTAGTCACTCCAGGCATTACGTCCTACATAATTCGTGCACAGCATGGTCACATAATTTGCATTCAGCATGATCATGTAATCTATGTGCATGCATGGCATAGCTATGTAAGCCCATATATGCATACATGAGGTGACCTATAAACGCAGGTTCTACCCGCTCCCCCTCTCCCTCTCGCCAGAGGTAGCAAGCACCCCTCTGTCTCTCTGTCTCTCTGTCTGTCTGTCTCTCTGTCTGTCTCTGTCTGTCTCTCTCTGTCTCTCTGTCTCTCTCTCTGTCTCTCTCTCTGTGTCTCTCTCTCTCTCTCCTCACACCTTTCTTTTCAGTAGGCCTACCCACCTCCACCCTTTCCCTTCCCAAATAAAAACTCTTATAGTGGGTTCTATTGTACCTTGTGTTTTCTCACGCCTGGTAAATAATGTTGCCAAATAAATAACATTGGTTCCATGATCAAACAGGCTCTCCTGGCACCCTGTGCCAAGGTTGGTTCATCTGCAACTGCCCACTTTCCATCTGTCCAGCCACTGGATTGCTTTGCACAATATGGGCTACTTTGTGTTTTCTCTTAACCAGTCAGCACAAACAGTTCCCTGGACCCGTGGGAATGACTGTCGATCATTCAGCATCCCTCTGGTGTCCTTGGAACTGAAGGTATCCCCATCCATGGTCTTCAGCAGCTACGGTCAGCCCCCATCACTGACTATCACCCCTGACCATTCCCCATGACTGCAGTCTGAGGCCTCATTTTCATTCATTTCTTGTCTCTCAGACCCTCGTCCTGGGGCTACCGCCCCGGCCCTCACTCTGCTTGACAGAACACTGAGCGACTTGTGCTATTATCGATCCTCGCTTAATCTCTAGGGTGCCCGAGGTATTATAGCCATTGGATCTCATTTATTTTTTTATTTTATTTTTCTTTTTTCTCTCTGCCACAGCTATGGGAAATAAGGCCTCCAATCCCATAAGCTCCACATCTCTTCTAGGATGCCTTTAAGAAACCCTCAAACCTTTCACCTTAATGCCCTACTTACAGACTTCTAAGCTTATCCGCCTCTACACTAAAAAAATGGCCCAAATATCCCCTAGACAACAATAAAAAATGGCCACCTAATGACTCCTTGGACCCCGATATTTTACGGGAGTTATCTAACTTCTGTCAGTGAATGGGCAAATGGAAAGAGTTACCACATATCCAAGCTTTTTTCTATCTCAGCTACAAACTCTGTCTCCTTGATTCCTACTCACCTGCCCATGTGCTCCTAGCTATGCAACCCGAACCAGAGGAACCTCTCACAACTACTCTAGACCCTGCTAATGAACCCCTATCTTTCCACCTTCCCACTCCTTCCTCTCCTCCAGCAACTGTTCCTTTGGCTCCTCCAGCCCCTTTCCCTTCTCTGCTACCAGGCCACTCCAACCACCCAACTCTGGCTCCCAACTTTACTGCTCCTATCATGAGTTCTCAAGCTGCTAAGGAACCGCAATCCAGACAAACCAACCCGGCAGCCATCCTCCCTTTGTGAGAGGTAGCTGGGGTGGATGGACTGGTTAGGTACATGTCCCTTTCTCGCTGTCAGAACTCTCTCAGATAGAAAAGAAACTGGGTTCTTATACATCCAACTCTACCTCTTTAATTAAACAATTCCAATATATCACCCAATCCTATAGTCTCACCTTTCAAGATATATACAAACTACTTTCTAAGGAGCACAGACAGGTCTGGGAACAGGCTAGGATACATGCAGATGAGGTCCACCAGACTAACACAGCACATCCTCCCAGAGTTGAGGAGGTCCCCAATTGGGATCCATGGTAGGATTATAACATCCCAGGTGGCTCCCTAGCTAGGAATCAGTTTACAGCCTGCCTGCTAGCAGCTCTTCATAAGGCTGCCCTCAAACCAGTAAATTATGAAAATCTTCTTCAAGACATAGTTCAGGACAGACAAGAGAATCCATCTCAATTTCTACAATGACTTACAAAGGCCCTCTTACAGTATACTAATCTATATCCTGAGAACCCAGAGGGCAGACAGCTCCTTATGACCCATTTCTTTTTGCAGAGCTTCCCTGACATTAGGGCTAAACTTAAGCATCTGGAGAGAGGGCCCCTGACTCCACAGACAGAAGTCTTAGTGCTGGCTTTTAAGGTGTACCATGGGAGAGACGAGAAAGCCCATAAACAGGAATACCAAATGCTGGCCAAGACCATGCGACCAGCTGCCTGAGGTCCCCCAGGTCCTTGTTTTAAATGTGGCTTGTACTTGCCCTGCCCCACATGGGCCACTGGGGCCATGTCCAAAGTGCCACCAAGAGGGACATTGGTCAGTTGACTGCCCCCATGTACCACATGGCATGGGGGACATCAAATGCAGACCACCCTCCAGCCAACCTTCTAGGCTTGGCTATGGATGATTGAAGGCTCTGGTCCAAAAACTGTCATCTCCCACAGAGAGCCTTGGGTAGCCATTACAGTATCAGGGTGATCCATTTCCTTTCTCATGGACACTGGGGACACTTACTCGATCCTGAGAGAGTTTTGGGGACCCACCTCTCCTTCTTGTCTCTCTATTGTTGGGGTAGGGGGACAGCCTTACCTACCTTATCAGACCCCACCACTTAATTGTATTTTCAGGGGGATCCCTCTTACTCACACATTTTTGGTCATACGAACTTGTCCTGAGCCCCTAATGAGAAGAGATTTTTTAGCCAAGGTAGGAGCTTCCGTTTCATTTGCTCCCCCCATTGCCTGACCCCAGACTCGCCAGCAGCTCCTCTCCTCCTCCTCCTCCTCCTCCTCCTCCTCCTCCTACTACTACTACTACTACTACTAGCCTTTTACCCCACCCCCAACCCAGGGGAATTCCTCCTCATACACAGTGACACAAACAGAGCCCTGCTCTCTTAACTTCCAGAGGATACTGAGATCAATTGCTTTGTCTCCAATTCCAGAAGAATGAGGTTTCATCCCACAGCTGTACTCAATCCCACTGGATTGGGAACGCCATATGTTTTTCTTCCTGATTCCCCCTCTGCGTTCTGTCTCTACCAAGCACATTCTGCTTCATCTGTTTCCCTCTGTGTCTCTAATAACATATCCAAATTTCTAATTAACTACTTAGCTAATTGTTACAGGACTACCATCAGCCACAGAGCCGGAGATGCAAGGACCATCAAATATACTCAGGCAGTAAGAAACAGTAACACTCCAGAGGTATTGACACCCCCAGACTCAAAAGGGTCTGGACTCTGCAAAACAGACTTTAATATAACAGTTTATTACTGTTAAATGCCCTCAGCGATCAATCGCCTGTGTCTCTTGGATGCTAAAGTGATACTGCAATAACAAAAGGAAACAGGTGCCTTAATGTTTGTCTCAGGTGAAGATAGGAAGCCTAATTGATAGTAATAGAAAAAATAAAGCATGTTACAGATTTCTCTCTCTCTTTCTCTTCTTCCTTCACTCTTGTCCCCAGGGACTGGTCCCTGCCCCTTCTCTGCCCCTTCTCTCTCCCCTTCCCCTCAATAAACCTTCTACATGGGCCCTGTTGTATGGTGTGACTCCTTCCTGCTGTTTTTCAAATACAACATCTTATACTTAAATTAACCCTTAATTCTTATCTGTGTTTAGCCACAATGGCTTGGTACCTTTTCTCAGTATAACATTCTCATCTTGCTTCCTCTGACTCTGGCTGGCGACTCCCAACTCTGCCCTTCTCCTTCCTAGCATCCTTAGTTTGGTTGCCATGCCTATACTTCCTGCCTGGCTACTAGCTGATGACTGTTTTATTAAACCAATTTGAATTACAAATCTTTACACTGTACAAGAGGATTATTCCACAGCAGTTTTCATTTTGGGATTTGTATTAGTTTTCTTGTTGCTATCACCAAACACCTTTTAAGAAGCAACTCAAGGAAAGACAGGTTTGTTCAGGCTTACAGTTTGAAGCAATACAGCCTGTCATGGTAGGCGAAGCATGGTAGCAGGAGCTTGAGGCAGCTGGTCACATTACATCTACACTCAGGAATGTTGGGCACAACTATGAAATCTTAAGACCTTCCCTTAGTGACCCACTTCTTCCAGTTAGGCTCTACCTCTCAAAGGTTATGCAACCTTCTAAAACATTTTAAGCAACTTCTCAATCATGATTCTCTATGAAATTAGAAACATAACTTCTAAGATACAATGACATAAAATTCCTATTTAAAACATGAGCAACAAGATGCAGCAAATAAAGGTTGAGCCATAGAAAGAGTGATAGCTCAGAGCTTGTTACACTTCCAGAGGTCTGGAGTTCAATTCCCAGTGCCCATATTAGGTGACTCTTAACCACCTGCAACTCCAACTCTAAAGAATCCAACACTCTTCTGGGTTCTGCAGGTCCCTTCCCACATATGACATTCACTAACAAAGACACACATGCACACACATAAATAAAATATTTTTAAGGAAAGATTGAGCTAAAGTAAGACAGAAATCTAGCAGAGCAAGTATCAAACCTACCACATTGTTTCCAGCATCTGGAGCATGGGTAGTTTCAGATCTTCATCTCTGCTATCTGTAAAACATGGGACCTCTCAATGATCTTTGGAGGTTCTTTGTCTCATAATGTTGTGTCAGGGCTTTTTTTAACCTTACAGGTTGTGTGTGTGTGTGTGTGTGTGTGTGTGTGTGTGTGTGTGTGTTAAGTCTTCCAGTTTTGTGTTTTTTATGGTTTCCGCATCTATGTGTTTCTTGTGCTTTTTCTTTGGCTATTTTTCTTTTGTTTGTTTTGTCCTATTCTGATTTGTTTATTTCTTTTTATCTTATTTTACTTTATTATTTCTTAAATGCCTGTATGTTTTCTAATTGAAGACAAAAAAGGGCTCTCTAGCCAAGTTATCAATGGGGTCCTTGTTCCTCTCTGAAACCTTATAAGCCAGGGCTAATGTCTACATTTCTCTCAGCATTCTAGTCTTATAAAAGCTATGTTAACAACATCAAATTGGTCTTCTTATCCATTCTTTAAATTTTCCACTTAAAAACCAGTTCAAAAGTTTATGGACCACATTGTCAGATTTATAAAAGAAAACGTCCCACTCCTGGTACCTATTTTCTGATTAGTTAAATTTCTTATTACTATGACCAAATAACTGACAAGAAGCAACTTGATGTAAGAAGAGGTTTTTTTATTTCGTTTTTGTTGTTGTTTTGTCACAGTTTGAGGGTATACAATCCAACAATTGAGGAAGGCATGACAACAGCAGTAGAGGTTGTTCGTCACACTGAGCCTGAAATCAAAATCTCTAGAGCCTCAAGGCCTGAACCCAGTGGGCCACTTCTTTCAGAGAGGATCTATCTTCTAAGGATTCTCCTTTCAAAATAGTTCCACAAGCTTGAGAACAAGTATGCAAGCACAAAAGCCTATGCAAACTGTTTATTATTCAAATCAAAAGACAAATTTAATCCACAAATTATAACACAATTTCCTGAACTGAAAGGGACACATTAGGTTCCATTTCTTCTCAGCCTCTTCCTACCCTTTACATGGCTTTATTGACACCCATTAGGTCAAGATATTTTGCACATATTCCATTTAAATCAATAGATTTTATCTTTAAGCTAAAACATTCTTGAAATTTAAAAAAAATTGCTTTCTTTTATTTTGTACCTTAAAAATCCTTTTCAA
>CABHPP010155641.1:0-11166 GCA_902168425.1 Peromyscus attwateri | reverse complement strand
TTTTTGTTGGTGGTTTTGTTTTTGTTGTTGTTGTTGTTGTTGTTGTTGTTGTTATGACGCAGGGGCTTGCTGTGTGATGCAGGCCATATTCAAACTTTAGATTCTCCTGCCTAAGCTCCTGAAATGCCAGGATTATAGAACTACACCACAATGCCCACTCTCCAAACCCCTGTTTCACCTCTGTCCCTGGCTGCTCCTGCTGGTCCCCAATTTGTTTCCATTTCTGGACTGTGGCTTTCTGACTTTACCTGGAATAGTTTTAGGTACCATACTTGAACCTTCAACTCCCTCTAGTACTACCCTCTCTCATTAAACAGGAATCACACCAGCAAAATAGAGGTCTTTTTAAGGAGCTTCCCTGGGCCAGGAATTGTGCTAGGTGCTTGATACAGATAAGGTTCCCAGATTAGGGTCTAAACTTGTCCAAGTGAGAGCAACTGATACTGACTTGGCACATTTCTAGTCTCTGACTCTGCCCAGCCCTCTCATTCCAGAGCTGACCTCAAAAAAATTGTGTAGCCCACAAATATAAACTGGTTTATTAGTCATTCCTTGGGTATGTATTGATCACCAACAGTTTGCCTAGGCTGAGCTGAGCACTATGGGAAATGCCAAGGAAGTGTATGGCATGATCTCAACCTCCAGGGAACTTAAAATATTGTAAGGGAGAAAAGACTAGCATCTGAGCAGTCATTAAAGATAAATACTAAACAGTTCAGAGTCAAATTCTCAACTACTTACTGCTGAGCCTCCAGTTAAAGAAAGCTTGACTCAAAAGAGTACTCTCTTAGAGATGGGTTATAGCTCAGGGATTAGAGCACTTGCCTAGCATACATGTGGTCCCAGGTTCCATCCATAGCACTAAAATAGAAAGTTTGTGGGCTGGAGAGATAGTTTAGCAGTTAAGAGTGCATACTGCCCTTGTAGAGGACCCAAGTTCAGATCTCAGTACCCAGGCTGCGTGGCTCACAACTGCCTGTAACTCTAGCTTAAGGGGCATCCAATGCCCCTGACCTCCACTGGCACCTGCACTCATGAGTGCACACACATACACACACTTAAAAATAATAAAAATGAACCATAAAAAAGTAAAGCTGTACCCTCTCAAATGCTGTTGATAGAAGAATAAACTGGTTTTAAAATTAGTTGGGCTATATGGCAAGATCTCCTAATATTTATGTATTACCTAACCATTGATCCAACAACCCTGCTTCTATCTAGAAAAAAAAAAAACTAGTAAAAAAATGTTTGAAGAACAATGCTCAAAGACAATCACTAGAACATTGTATGTAACTGCAAAAATCAGTAAACAAAAATCCACTACATATTTGTACAGAACTGCCCAGCTGTTAAAAATAATGAGATTATCTAGCTACTCAGTAGCCTGAGGCAGGAAAATCACTGGTTCAAGGCTAGCCTGGATAACATGGCAAGACATCTCAAAAAATAGCAGTGGGAATAGGGAGATAGCAGTTTGTCAAAATGCTTGACTTATAAGCATGAAGATCTGAGTTCAATTCCCAGAACCCACATGAAAAAGTCAGACATGGTGACCCATACTTGTAATCCCAGTACTGAGGAGGTGGAGACAGTTGGATCTCTGGCCAGCCAGCTGATCCTTCTAAGTGTCCCAGGCTAGGGAGATTGGTCTCAAAAAGCAAGGTGGATAGCATCTAAAAAAAAACTTGAAGTTAGCCTCTGGTCTCCACAAATACAAGCATTCATGTATATGTATACCTACACACAAGTCCTACAACACAAACATGCACACATACACTGAAAAAATAATAGCAATTATCCCGATAGCTTAGAAGACAATGACAATCTGAGACCTAAGTTTGATCCCTAAGATTCCTATATGGAAGGAGAGAACCACACACTAACTAAGTCTAAAAAATTAATACAAGAATTAAAAATATCAATGATAATTAAACAACAATAAACATACAAAAGAGTAGAACATAATTTGTGTGTCTGTGTGCATAGTTCAAAAAAAAACTTACATTAAAGAGAAGCAAAATGGCTCAGCGGTTAAGTCACTGGCCTCTCAGGCCTGGCAACCTGAGTTCAATCCCTCGAACCTACATAAAGGTAGAAGAACCAGTTCTACAAAATTGTCCTCTGATCTCCACATGCAAACCTTGGCACACATGCCTCCTCCATACACAATAATACTGTAAAATAAAACCAAAAAAGAGGTGTGATGGGAGATTCTAATAGGGTGAGCTCATCAATGGAAATGAAGGTCAATATCCTAAATTTGCCTGGAAATGAAGATCATTTCCCTCAAATGGTCAGAGGTTTGCTAGTAATTCTCAAGTTCAGGAGAGCCTTCAAGGTCAGATGAAGTATGATGTCATATTACAGGCTCCAGTTGGAAAGGGGAGAGTTCCGTTTTTTAAAAAAAATTGAGCACTCAGGAGGCAGAGCCAGGCGGATCTCTGCGAGTTCAAGGCCAGCCTGGTCTACAGAGCAGGATCCAGGACAGGCACCAAAACTACACAGAGAAACCCTGTCTTGGAAGACAAAACAAAAAATTGGTATTAGGCTAGGTATGGTGAAATGAGCCTTTAATCCCAGCACCTAGAAGCCAGAGGCAGGCAGATCTCTGTAGTTGGAGACCAGACTGGTCTATATAGTATGCCCTCTTCTAAAAAAAAAAAATTGGTGTTAAAGTTATTGAATAGAGTTGAAATTCTATAGCAGAAAAATTGTAATTAAAAAATTTTGCATTTATTATAATATTATATGTGTCTGCATGATGGAGGGTGGTACTTGTGTGCCACTGCGTACATGTGGAGATTCATGTGGAGGTCAGAGGACAACTTTGCAGAGTTGGTCTGCTCCTTTCAGGTCATCAGGTTTATGAGGCCTTTATCTGTTGAGCTATCCTACTGGCCTTATTTGTTTATTTTTCTTTATTTATTACATTTTTTTATTAGGAGGCATTTCTATTATAGCACTCCTGTAGAAGTCAAAGGACAACGTGCAAGAGTTGATTCTCTGCTTCCAACAAGTAGGTCTGAGGCTTGAACTCTGTTCCTTAATCTTGGTGACAGACATCTCTCCCACCTGAGCTATCTTGCTGACCATCATTAGTTCTTTTTTCTTTTTTTAATATAATTTTTTATTAAAATTTTTTTTCAGGTGGGCGGCGGTGGCACACGCCTTTAATCTCAGCACTCAGGAGGCAGAGCCAGGCGGATCTCAGTGAGTTTGAGGCCAGCCTGAGCTACAGAGTGAGTTCCAGGAAAGGCACAAAGCTACACAGAGAAACCCTGTCTCAAAAAACAAAAACAAAAAAATTTATTATTTCCTTTCCATACCAACCCCTGTTCCCCCTCCCTCCTCTTCTCCTGCTCCCACACCTACCCCCATCCCACCCCCATCCCACCCCCATCCCCTCCTCATCGAGGGTAAGGCCTCCCTTGGGTAGTCAACACAGGCTGTCATACCATGTTGGGGACAGACCTAGACCCTCCCCATTGCATTTAGAGCCCACAGAGAATGGGCTCTAAAGAGCCAGTTTCTGTACCCGGGATAAGTCCTGGTCCCATTGTCAGGGGACCCACAAACACATCAACCCATGCAACTTTCACCAACATTCAGAGGGCCTAGTTCAATCCCATGAAGACTCCCCAGCTGTCAGTCCAGAGTCCATGAACTCCCACTAACTTGGGTCAGCTCTCTCTGTGGTTTCTCCCATCATGATTCTGACCCCCTTGCTCTTACAACCCTTTCTCCCTCTCTTCAACTGAACTCCAGGATCTTGGCCAAATGCTTGACTGTGGGTCTCTGCATCTGCTTCCATCAGTTACTGGATGTAGGTTCTATGATGACAATTAGGGTAGACACCAGTCTGAGTGCAGGGGAAGGCTAGTTCAAGCACCCTCTCCAACACTGCTGTGAGTCTTAGCTGGACACAATCTTGTGAGTTCCTGGGGTTTTCCCTAGCTGTAGATTTCTCCCCATCCCCTTACTGGTACACTCTGTCAAGATATCTCTTTCATTGTTCTCCCTCCCTGTCTCTCCCCCATGTTCCCACCTCCCATCCACTCCCCCACTCCCCCTTCTCAGTTTACCCAGGAGATCTTAACCCTTTCCCCTTCCCAGGGCAATCCATGCG
This sequence comes from Peromyscus attwateri, assembly GCA_902168425.1. Taxonomy (NCBI): domain Eukaryota; kingdom Metazoa; phylum Chordata; class Mammalia; order Rodentia; family Cricetidae; genus Peromyscus; species Peromyscus attwateri. The sequence continues at coordinate 7,040 of CABHPP010155641.1, read as the reverse complement.
TGTCCTTCTTAGTGCCCTCCTCTTTACCTAGCTTCTCTGAGTTGTGGATTGTAGTCCTGTTATCCTTTGCCTTGTGTCTAACATTCACTTATGAGTGAGTACATACCATGTTTGTCTTTCTGGGTCTGGGTTACTTCACTCAGGATGATTTTTTTCTAGTTCCATCCATTTGCCTGCAAATTTCATGATGACATTGTTTTTTACCACTGTATAATACTCCATTGTGTAAATGTACCACATTTTCTTTATCCATTCTTCTGTTGAAGGACATCTAGGTTGTTTCCAGGTTCTGGCTATTACAAATAATGCTGCTATGATCATAGTTGAGCAAATGTCCTTGTGGTATGGTTGAGCATCTTTTGGGTATATGCCCAGGAGTGGTATTGCTGGGTCTTGAGGTAGGTTGATTCCCAATTTTCTGAGATACCGCCATATTGATTTCCAAAGTGGCTGTACAAGTTTGCATTCCCACCAACAGTGGAGGAGTGTTCCCCTTTCTCCACATCCTCTCCAACATAAGGTGTCCTCTGTGTTTTTGATCTTAGCCATTCTGACAGGTGTCTCAGAGTCATTTTGATTTGCATTTTCCTGACGGCTAAGGATGTTAAACATTTCCTTAAATGTCTTTTGGCCATTTAAGATTCTTCTGTTGAGAATTCTCTGTTTAGCTCTGCAGCCCATTATTTAATTGGATTATTTGATATTTTGCTGTCTAGTTTCTTGAGTTCTTTATACATTTTAGAGATCAGCCCTCTATTAGATGTGGGGTTGGTAAAGATCTTTTCCCATTCTGTAGGCTGCCTTTTTGTCTTATTGACAGTGTCCTTTGCCTTACAGAAGCTTCTCCGTTTCAGGAGGTCCCTTTTATTTATTGTTGCTCTCAGTGTCTGTGCTACTGGTGTTGTATTTAGGAAGTGATCTCCTGTGCCAATGGATTCAAGGCTACTTCCCACTTTTTCTCCTTTTTTTGGTTTTTCGAGACAGGGTTTCTCTGTGTAGCTTTGCGCCTTTCCTGGAACTCGCTTGGGAGACCAGGCTGGCCTCGAACTCACAGAGATCCGCCTGTGCTGTGGGATGTTCTGTATGGCAAATGTGTTGCTAATAAAACACTGATTGGCCAGTGGCTAGGCAGGAAGTATAGGCAGGACTAACAGAGAAAAGAAAGAACAGGAAGGCAGAAGGGGTCACTGCCTGCCAGCCACCGCCAGGACAAGCAGCATGTAAAGATGCCGGTAAGCCACAAGCCACGTGGCAAGGTATAGATTTATAGAAATGGATTAATTTAAGATATAAGGACAGTTAGCAAGAAGCCTACCACGGCCATACAGTTTGTAAGCAATATAAGTCTCTGTGTTTACTTGGTTGGGTCTGAGTGGCTGTGGGACTGGCAGGTGAGAGAGATTTATCCTGACTGTGGGCCAGGCAGAAAAACTCTAGCCACACGCCTGCCTCTGCCTCCCAAGTGCTGGGATTAAAGGCATGCGCCACCACCGCCCAGCCCACTTTTTCTCCTATGCAGTTCAGTGTAACTGGATTTATGTTGAGATCTTTGGTCCATTTGGACTTGAGTTTTGTGCATGGCGATAGATATGGATCTATTTGCATTATTCTACATGAAGATATCCAGTTATGCCAGCACCATTTGTTGAAGATGCTTTCTTTTTTCCATTGTATAATTTTGGCTTCTTTGTCAAAAATCAGGTGTTTATAGGTTTATGGATTAATGTCAGGGTCTTCAGTTCGATTATATTGATCAATGAGTCTGTTTTTATGCCAATACCAAGCTGTTTTTATTATTATAGCTCTATAGTAGTGCTTGAAGTCAGGGATGGTGATGCCTCTGGAAGTTCCTTTATCGTATAGGATTGTTTGGGCTATCCTGGGTTTTTGTTTTTCCATATGAATTTGAGTATTGTTCTTTCCAAGTCTGTGAAGAATTGCATTGGGATTTTGATGGGGATTGCATTGAATCTGTAGATTGCTTTTGGTAAGATTGCCATTTTTACTATGTTGATCCTACCTATCCACTGAGATCTTTCCATTTTATGATGTCTTCTTCAATTTCTTTCTTCAAAGATTTAAAGTTCTTGTCATACAGTTCCTTCACTTGTTTGGTTAGAGTTACCCCAAGAATCAATTTGCAAGAGTTGATTCTCTGCTTCCAACATGTGGGCCTAAGGCTTGAACTCTCTTCCTCAAACGTGGTGACAGACATCTCTCCTACCTGAGCTATCTTGCTGACCATCATTAGTTCTTTTTTCTTATCTTCTTTTTTGAGATAAGATCTATATACGTAGCCCTGGCTGTCCTGGAACTCTTTGTGTAAACCAGGCTGGCCTTGAACTCAGGAGATCCACCTGCCTCTGCCTCTTGAGTACTGGGATTAAAGGCATAATTACTTCTTAATAAAGCATTGTTTTACCTCAACAGATTTGAACCCTATCATTATTTATCCAAATTGAAACAAGGCATGGAAGTATTTTTTCATGAATAGACTGGTTTTCTCTTGTCAGCTGTAGTACACAGTACTTAAAACTCCTGGTCAATTAATTATATGTCATGCATTAAAATGTTGCATTTTTCAGACCTCCAATTATCCTTACAGTTGATGCTTTAGTGATACATATGGACATTACTGTGTAGGTCAATTGTCTTCTGCTTATTTTCTTGTAATTTAAAGGAAGTCTTAGCAACAAAGAATCTTATTACAGACAATTTCTCTTCTGTTTTTCTCAGTGTGGGGTTCAGAGTCTAACAAATTGCCTAAATATATGTTTAATGTCTCATAAGAAGTATGATTACACCCTTTAATTTTTTTAATCAATCTGAGTTTTTCTATACTGTACAACCAGACAACCTGAACTCAAACATGAAGCTCTTCTGCCTCAGCCTCCTGAATGCTAGAACTACAGGTGTGTACACCTTACTGTATCAGAAACATGATTATATTATTTCCAATTGTAGCTGGGTAAAGATTTGTTTAAAATCCAAATGCTGCAGTTCTATATAGCATACTGATATAAAAATAATATTTTTGCATATCTAATATATGCACATAGAACAAAATCTTAAAGTTATATAAGGATATACACTGACAATCAGGCCTCCTGTTCTCCCTCATCTCAAATTCACCAATTTCTCCCTTTGAAGAGACTGTTGGCAGTCTCATGTGTTTCCTTTGATAGGTAAATCCATGGTGCTTTGGTTAGGAAACAGAGTGATTGCCTTTTCCCTAGCAGGCTCTTAGTACCTGGCAATGCAAAAATGTAGTGGGCAAAACTAATGTTCTAGGTATTGGGATGGAACAGTGTCTGCCCTTGAACTTTCTCAACTTCATCTTCAGAAAATATATTCTCAGAGCAGGTCACAAGATATTTGTTGTAACTACTTATAGCTGGACAAAACACTAATGGACACACTGATTGTGAACATACAGTAGCCAGTATACCTCACAGATTCAGACATTTCAGTAAATGCTTTGGGTGGACTGTTGAACAAGGAGGGAGGTGTGCTTTTATGCAAGATGGAATCAGTGAGAAACTGTTCACTATTTTCTAAGTAGCTGGAGAAGACTTCATCAAGGAGGTGCTGTGTAAAAGACAGAAAGTTGGCCCCTGGCTCAGTGATATACAGAAGGCATTCCAGCAAGATTTGTGGTCCAAGGGAAATCCTGGAATTAAGATTTGGGATAAAAGGGGAGGAAAGGCAGTAACTGATACTTATTTATGAAGAGCAGAAGAGATAAAATTAGAGTGCCAGTGAGAAGCAGTGCTGTGAGTGTGTGGCAATATGGGCTGAACCACCCATTGCATTTATGGATAATGAAGCCTTATGTAAACTTCTGTATAGAGAAGTCAATCTCCTTATATTTACTATGCCTTCTACATTCCTGGAACTGTCATGGGAACATCATTCACTTCTGAATTTCTCTCAGAGGCACTAAAGAATGGATTGTGGAGAACAGCAGCAGGTTTTCTACACTGTAGCCATCTCACAAGTTGACCCTGTTTACTAAATGGTCATGACTTTACTTAATAAGTTGTTGCAGCTATTTCATTTGCGCATTTATATATAAATGTGTTTTTCTGCAGGGAGCTATCCTGTGCATTTTAAGATGTCAAACAGTGTCCCTGGTCCCCATAGGACTCCCCTGAAAATGTCTCTAGACATTGGCAAATGTCCCATGGAGAACTACTAAAAGCTTCATGAGTCTTTCTTGTTTTCTTTGGTCTTCTGAGACAGGTTCTTGCTTTATTAGCCAGGCTGGTGTCAAATTTACAATCTTCCCTTAGTCTCCTCTGTACTTGGATTACAGGTGTATCCCTCCATACCTTGCTGAATCTTTTTGTTCTATAGAAACTTTTCAAATTAATATTTAAAATGTTTATCAAAAGATATTCCTGAAGGTTCAATAATAGCATTCATATCTTGGTACTACCAAACCAGTTGTCTAATTGGACTTACAGCTTACTTAACAGGAGGAAAATCATGCCTACTACAGGAAACCTAGTCAGCTATCCAGGGCTAGTGAGGTATTGTGCTGACTGCCTCCCAGAGTCAGCAGAGAGCATGGCTCCCAGAGCTGACAGTGAATTACCTCCACCATGTTGAAAAGCTGAGGTGGGCGGAGTCAGCAGCCAAGGCTTCCTCAGTTTAGCAGTTTAAAAATCTCTCCTGGTCAGAGAAGAATTATAGAGTCACAATAAGGCAGATTCAAATGGAATAAAACTTTAAGTGGCTTATAGAATGTATAAAAATGTACATAGGCTTGGAAGAGAGAGGAAAAGGAGTATATCCAGTTATATAAAGAAAGAAATAGTTTTTTAAAAAAAAAGTCTTTTAAAGCGACAGTAAAAGTAATATAAAAAAATAAGCCATGTAAAGATGGAAATCAAACAGAGTCTGGATTAAATTGTCTTTGGAATTTTTAACTGCAGAAAGACATTTGATTGTAAAGGCTGCTCAGTTAAACTAATATGTATATTTTAAAGGTATCTTGACTTCAAAATTTGTGTTTAAGGATATGTTGCTTTGGAAAAGAGGTTCTGCTTTTGTTTCCACAGAAGATGAAAACCTATGGATTGCTTCCAAGCTAATATGGTTTGATCAAGGAAGACCCCCTGAAAGGTCTCCAGATGTTCCAACATCCAGATCAGTTTCAAGGCAACTGGCTCAGACAATGCAGCCTCACAGACTATTCCAGTCAGGATTTGACCATAATTCTTAATTTTCTCAGGATCCTCATAAGATTGCCAGCACCCCCATCTAGCAGGAAGTAGTATGAGAAGCTATGCCCAAATTCCCAAAATATTGTTTATAAATGTTTGTTTTTATTTAAAGGGGGTTGATTATAAATGCAACTTTCTAAAGAAAAAATGGGATATTATAGATATGATAGGATAAAGAGTAACAACTTGTTTAAAATGTTTTACGTTGCTATGGATCTTAGTTTATTGATACAAATTTAAAGTTAATTTTGTTATACTGCATGTATATTTCTACTCTTGTTTAAAGTATTTTGTTTGTGCAACTCATTTGAAATTGTATAGTTGAGAAATACAGATTAATAGTCATCTATGATACTTATAGTCATGTTAGTTAAGTTTTCTAGGTATACATAGATATATTTCAATTAGGTAGGTAATCTTCAAAGACCTACAGAATATGACATTTAAAATGTTTTAAAAACTTAGACTTTCTGGACAGTGAGACACATCTGCTCCTGGCAGCACCAATTTACTTCAGAAAGGAAGATGGGAATCAAAGACACTCCATAGGGAGTTTATCTTCTTCTTGGCAGAACTGGCCATTTGGGCAAGAAACTGTTCTTGCCTGGACTGCTTGACAAAATGTTGTATCAATTGGACATGCAGGACCCATGGAAAAATGACCACTAAATTTTGCCAAAATAAGGCACGATGGTCCTTCAGGTTCCTGCTTCGAAGAGGAAACTGTCAGACATTCTGCAGGACACAGGGAGAAGCAACTAAAAAACTCTAGGGCTATAGGCTGAAGATGGATGCCCCAACATTGCAGAGGAACTTTGGGTGACTGTCCAGGCAGGCAGCTGTCTCTGTCATTTCCAGAATTTTCAAAGTTGCTTTTCCTGTTTACTTAGGTAATATTATGTCCTTCTGGGATCTTTGATGTAGTTGAAGACTAGATAGTTATAATTATAGTTTTCCTTAGTCATGATAAAAGATAAATTAGATATGAAACTTTAGACTCACAAATATAGGATAGATGGAATATTTTCTTTAATTTTGCCAAATACAAATAGACTAGATATTGTAACTGTAATTCTTGCTTGATAACTGTTCTATTATATGTAATTTTACTATGTTAAAGTTAAAACCTTCCTTTTTGATTAGACAGAAAAGGGGAAGTGCTGTGGGATGTCTTTCTGTATGCTGTGAATATGTGTTGCTCTGATTGGTTGATAAATAAAGCTGTATTGCCCTATGGCAAGGCAGCTTAGAGGCAGGCAGGAAATTCAAGCAGATAGACAGGAATAAAAAAGGAGAGGCAGAGAAGAGATGCCAGTCGCCACCAGGAGAAGCAAGATGTGAAAGTACTGGTAAGCCATAGTCACGTGGCAACTTATAAATTAATAGAAAATGGGTTAAGTTATAGGAGTTAGCTGGCAAGAAGCCTGAGCCATTAGGCCATACAGTTTATAAGTAAGATAAGCCTCTGTGTATTTACTTACTGAGTGGCTGCAGGACCGGACAGGACACAGGAAAACTTCCTACTACAGTATTAAATCTTAGAGGACAATCTACTAGTGCCACTTGACTAAACCAGTGTAATTCCTAACTTCATTCTAAATACTTATTCTTATACCCACAGATAAGTGTAGCTCTCACCTTTCATCAAAGAAGCTTCCCAGTGAAGCAGACTGAGGCCATTAGAGAAAACCACAACTGGTCAAAATGCAGAGAACAGCTGATTGTGGGTTTGTTATCCATAACTGATACATCCACAACACAACTCTGTAGCTAGAGTTTTCCTGCCATGCCCACGGTCAGGATAAATCTCTT
>CABHPP010155640.1:0-15418 GCA_902168425.1 Peromyscus attwateri | reverse complement strand
TTTTTGTTGGTGGTTTTGTTTTTGTTGTTGTTGTTGTTGTTGTTGTTATGACGCAGGGGCTTGCTGTGTGATGCAGGCCATATTCAAACTTTAGATTCTCCTGCCTAAGCTCCTGAAATGCCAGGATTATAGAACTACACCACAATGCCCACTCTCCAAACCCCTGTTTCACCTCTGTCCCTGGCTGCTCCTGCTGGTCCCCAATTTGTTTCCATTTCTGGACTGTGGCTTTCTGACTTTACCTGGAATAGTTTTAGGTACCATACTTGAACCTTCAACTCCCTCTAGTACTACCCTCTCTCATTAAACAGGAATCACACCAGCAAAATAGAGGTCTTTTTAAGGAGCTTCCCTGGGCCAGGAATTGTGCTAGGTGCTTGATACAGATAAGGTTCCCAGATTAGGGTCTAAACTTGTCCAAGTGAGAGCAACTGATACTGACTTGGCACATTTCTAGTCTCTGACTCTGCCCAGCCCTCTCATTCCAGAGCTGACCTCAAAAAAATTGTGTAGCCCACAAATATAAACTGGTTTATTAGTCATTCCTTGGGTATGTATTGATCACCAACAGTTTGCCTAGGCTGAGCTGAGCACTATGGGAAATGCCAAGGAAGTGTATGGCATGAGCTCAACCTCCAGGGAACTTAAAATATTGTAAGGGAGAAAAGACTAGCATCTGAGCAGTCATTAAAGATAAATACTAAACAGTTCAGAGTCAAATTCTCAACTACTTACTGCTGAGCCTCCAGTTAAAGAAAGCTTGACTCAAAAGAGTACTCTCTTAGAGATGGGTTATAGCTCAGGGATTAGAGCACTTGCCTAGCATACATGTGGTCCCAGGTTCCATCCATAGCACTAAAATAGAAAGTTTGTGGGCTGGAGAGATAGTTTAGCAGTTAAGAGTGCATACTGCCCTTGTAGAGGACCCAAGTTCAGATCTCAGTACCCAGGCTGCGTGGCTCACAACTGCCTGTAACTCTAGCTTAAGGGGCATCCAATGCCCCTGACCTCCACTGGCACCTGCACTCATGAGTGCACACACATACACACACTTAAAAATAATAAAAATGAACCATAAAAAAGTAAAGCTGTACCCTCTCAAATGCTGTTGATAGAAGAATAAACTGGTTTTAAAATTAGTTGGGCTATATGGCAAGATCTCCTAATATTTATGTATTACCTAACCATTGATCCAACAACCCTGCTTCTATCTAGAAAAAAAAAACTAGTAAAAAAATGTTTGAAGAACAATGCTCAAAGACAATCACTAGAACATTGTATGTAACTGCAAAAATCAGTAAACAAAAATCCACTACATATTTGTACAGAACTGCCCAGCTGTTAAAAATAATGAGATTATCTAGCTACTCAGTAGCCTGAGGCAGGAAAATCACTGGTTCAAGGCTAGCCTGGATAACATGGCAAGACATCTCAAAAAATAGCAGTGGGAATAGGGAGATAGCAGTTTGTCAAAATGCTTGACTTATAAGCATGAAGATCTGAGTTCAATTCCCAGAACCCACATGAAAAAGTCAGACATGGTGACCCATACTTGTAATCCCAGTACTGAGGAGGTGGAGACAGTTGGATCTCTGGCCAGCCAGCTGATCCTTCTAAGTGTCCCAGGCTAGGGAGATTGGTCTCAAAAAGCAAGGTGGATAGCATCTAAAAAAAAACTTGAAGTTAGCCTCTGGTCTCCACAAATACAAGCATTCATGTATATGTATACCTACACACAAGTCCTACAACACAAACATGCACACATACACTGAAAAAATAATAGCAATTATCCCGATAGCTTAGAAGACAATGACAATCTGAGACCTAAGTTTGATCCCTAAGATTCCTATATGGAAGGAGAGAACCACACACTAACTAAGTCTAAAAAATTAATACAAGAATTAAAAATATCAATGATAATTAAACAACAATAAACATACAAAAGAGTAGAACATAATTTGTGTGTCTGTGTGCATAGTTCAAAAAAAAACTTACATTAAAGAGAAGCAAAATGGCTCAGCGGTTAAGTCACTGGCCTCTCAGGCCTGGCAACCTGAGTTCAATCCCTCGAACCTACATAAAGGTAGAAGAACCAGTTCTACAAAATTGTCCTCTGATCTCCACATGCAAACCTTGGCACACATGCCTCCTCCATACACAATAATACTGTAAAATAAAACCAAAAAAGAGGTGTGATGGGAGATTCTAATAGGGTGAGCTCATCAATGGAAATGAAGGACAATATCCTAAATTTGCCTGGAAATGAAGATCATTTCCCTCAAATGGTCAGAGGTTTGCTAGTAATTCTCAAGTTCAGGAGAGCCTTCAAGGTCAGATGAAGTATGATGTCATATTACAGGCTCCAGTTGGAAAGGGGAGAGTTCCGTTTTTTAAAAAAAATTGAGCACTCAGGAGGCAGAGCCAGGCGGATCTCTGCGAGTTCAAGGCCAGCCTGGTCTACAGAGCAGGATCCAGGACAGGCACCAAAACTACACAGAGAAACCCTGTCTTGGAAGACAAAACAAAAAATTGGTATTAGGCTAGGTATGGTGAAATGAGCCTTTAATCCCAGCACCTAGAAGCCAGAGGCAGGCAGATCTCTGTAGTTGGAGACCAGACTGGTCTATATAGTATGCCCTCTTCTAAAAAAAAAAAATTGGTGTTAAAGTTATTGAATAGAGTTGAAATTCTATAGCAGAAAAATTGTAATTAAAAAATTTTGCATTTATTATAATATTATATGTGTCTGCATGATGGAGGGTGGTACTTGTGTGCCACTGCGTACATGTGGAGATTCATGTGGAGGTCAGAGGACAACTTTGCAGAGTTGGTCTGCTCCTTTCAGGTCATCAGGTTTATGAGGCCTTTATCTGTTGAGCTATCCTACTGGCCTTATTTGTTTATTTTTCTTTATTTATTACATTTTTTTATTAGGAGGCATTTCTATTATAGCACTCCTGTAGAAGTCAAAGGACAACGTGCAAGAGTTGATTCTCTGCTTCCAACAAGTAGGTCTGAGGCTTGAACTCTGTTCCTTAATCTTGGTGACAGACATCTCTCCCACCTGAGCTATCTTGCTGACCATCATTAGTTCTTTTTTCTTTTTTTAATATAATTTTTTATTAAAATTTTTTTTCAGGTGGGCGGCGGTGGCACACGCCTTTAATCTCAGCACTCAGGAGGCAGAGCCAGGTGGATCTCAGTGAGTTTGAGGCCAGCCTGAGCTACAGAGTGAGTTCCAGGAAAGGCACAAAGCTACACAGAGAAACCCTGTCTCAAAAAACAAAAACAAAAAAATTTATTATTTCCTTTCCATACCAACCCCTGTTCCCCCTCCCTCCTCTTCTCCTGCTCCCACACCTACCCCCATCCCACCCCCATCCCACCCCCATCCCCTCCTCATCGAGGGTAAGGCCTCCCTTGGGTAGTCAACACAGGCTGTCATACCATGTTGGGGACAGACCTAGACCCTCCCCATTGCATTTAGAGCCCACAGAGAATGGGCTCTAAAGAGCCAGTTTCTGTACCCGGGATAAGTCCTGGTCCCATTGTCAGGGGACCCACAAACACATCAACCCATGCAACTTTCACCAACATTCAGAGGGCCTAGTTCAATCCCATGAAGACTCCCCAGCTGTCAGTCCAGAGTCCATGAACTCCCACTAACTTGGGTCAGCTCTCTCTGTGGTTTCTCCCATCATGATTCTGACCCCCTTGCTCTTACAACCCTTTCTCCCTCTCTTCAACTGAACTCCAGGATCTTGGCCAAATGCTTGACTGTGGGTCTCTGCATCTGCTTCCATCAGTTACTGGATGTAGGTTCTATGATGACAATTAGGGTAGACACCAGTCTGAGTGCAGGGGAAGGCTAGTTCAAGCACCCTCTCCAACACTGCTGTGAGTCTTAGCTGGACACAATCTTGTGAGTTCCTGGGGTTTTCCCTAGCTGTAGATTTCTCCCCATCCCCTTACTGGTACACTCTGTCAAGATATCTCTTTCATTGTTCTCCCTCCCTGTCTCTCCCCCATGTTCCCACCTCCCATCCACTCCCCCACTCCCCCTTCTCAGTTTACCCAGGAGATCTTAACCCTTTCCCCTTCCCAGGGCAATCCATGCGTGTCCTTCTTAGTGCCCTCCTCTTTACCTAGCTTCTCTGAGTTGTGGATTGTAGTCCTGTTATCCTTTGCCTTGTGTCTAACATTCACTTATGAGTGAGTACATACCATGTTTGTCTTTCTGGGTCTGGGTTACTTCACTCAGGATGATTTTTTTCTAGTTCCATCCATTGCCTGCAAATTTCATGATGACATTGTTTTTTACCACTGTATAATACTCCATTGTGTAAATGTACCACATTTTCTTTATCCATTCTTCTGTTGAAGGACATCTAGGTTGTTTCCAGGTTCTGGCTATTACAAATAATGCTGCTATGATCATAGTTGAGCAAATGTCCTTGTGGTATGGTTGAGCATCTTTTGGGTATATGCCCAGGAGTGGTATTGCTGGGTCTTGAGGTAGGTTGATTCCCAATTTTCTGAGATACCGCCATATTGATTTCCAAAGTGGCTGTACAAGTTTGCATTCCCACCAACAGTGGAGGAGTGTTCCCCTTTCTCCACATCCTCTCCAACATAAGGTGTCCTCTGTGTTTTTGATCTTAGCCATTCTGACAGGTGTCTCAGAGTCATTTTGATTTGCATTTTCCTGACGGCTAAGGATGTTAAACATTTCCTTAAATGTCTTTTGGCCATTTAAGATTCTTCTGTTGAGAATTCTCTGTTTAGCTCTGCAGCCCATTATTTAATTGGATTATTTGATATTTTGCTGTCTAGTTTCTTGAGTTCTTTATACATTTTAGAGATCAGCCCTCTATTAGATGTGGGGTTGGTAAAGATCTTTTCCCATTCTGTAGGCTGCCTTTTTGTCTTATTGACAGTGTCCTTTGCCTTACAGAAGCTTCTCCGTTTCAGGAGGTCCCTTTTATTTATTGTTGCTCTCAGTGTCTGTGCTACTGGTGTTGTATTTAGGAAGTGATCTCCTGTGCCAATGGATTCAAGGCTACTTCCCACTTTTTCTCCTTTTTTTGGTTTTTCGAGACAGGGTTTCTCTGTGTAGCTTTGCGCCTTTCCTGGAACTCGCTTGGGAGACCAGGCTGGCCTCGAACTCACAGAGATCCGCCTGTGCTGTGGGATGTTCTGTATGGCAAATGTGTTGCTAATAAAACACTGATTGGCCAGTGGCTAGGCAGGAAGTATAGGCAGGACTAACAGAGAAAAGAAAGAACAGGAAGGCAGAAGGGGTCACTGCCTGCCAGCCACCGCCAGGACAAGCAGCATGTAAAGATGCCGGTAAGCCACAAGCCACGTGGCAAGGTATAGATTTATAGAAATGGATTAATTTAAGATATAAGGACAGTTAGCAAGAAGCCTACCACGGCCATACAGTTTGTAAGCAATATAAGTCTCTGTGTTTACTTGGTTGGGTCTGAGTGGCTGTGGGACTGGCAGGTGAGAGAGATTTATCCTGACTGTGGGCCAGGCAGAAAAACTCTAGCCACACGCCTGCCTCTGCCTCCCAAGTGCTGGGATTAAAGGCATGCGCCACCACCGCCCAGCCCACTTTTTCTCCTATGCAGTTCAGTGTAACTGGATTTATGTTGAGATCTTTGGTCCATTTGGACTTGAGTTTTGTGCATGGCGATAGATATGGATCTATTTGCATTATTCTACATGAAGATATCCAGTTATGCCAGCACCATTTGTTGAAGATGCTTTCTTTTTTCCATTGTATAATTTTGGCTTCTTTGTCAAAAATCAGGTGTTTATAGGTTTATGGATTAATGTCAGGGTCTTCAGTTCGATTATATTGATCAATGAGTCTGTTTTTATGCCAATACCAAGCTGTTTTTATTATTATAGCTCTATAGTAGTGCTTGAAGTCAGGGATGGTGATGCCTCTGGAAGTTCCTTTATCGTATAGGATTGTTTGGGCTATCCTGGGTTTTTGTTTTTCCATATGAATTTGAGTATTGTTCTTTCCAAGTCTGTGAAGAATTGCATTGGGATTTTGATGGGGATTGCATTGAATCTGTAGATTGCTTTTGGTAAGATTGCCATTTTTACTATGTTGATCCTACCTATCCACTGAGATCTTTCCATTTTATGATGTCTTCTTCAATTTCTTTCTTCAACGATTTAAAGTTCTTGTCATACAGTTCCTTCACTTGTTTGGTTAGAGTTACCCCAAGAATCAATTTGCAAGAGTTGATTCTCTGCTTCCAACATGTGGGCCTAAGGCTTGAACTCTCTTCCTCAAACGTGGTGACAGACATCTCTCCTACCTGAGCTATCTTGCTGACCATCATTAGTTCTTTTTTCTTATCTTCTTTTTTGAGATAAGATCTATATACGTAGCCCTGGCTGTCCTGGAACTCTTTGTGTAAACCAGGCTGGCCTTGAACTCAGGAGATCCACCTGCCTCTGCCTCTTGAGTACTGGGATTAAAGGCATAATTACTTCTTAATAAAGCATTGTTTTACCTCAACAGATTTGAACCCTATCATTATTTATCCAAATTGAAACAAGGCATGGAAGTATTTTTTCATGAATAGACTGGTTTTCTCTTGTCAGCTGTAGTACACAGTACTTAAAACTCCTGGTCAATTAATTATATGTCATGCATTAAAATGTTGCATTTTTCAGACCTCCAATTATCCTTACAGTTGATGCTTTAGTGATACATATGGACATTACTGTGTAGGTCAATTGTCTTCTGCTTATTTTCTTGTAATTTAAAGGAAGTCTTAGCAACAAAGAATCTTATTACAGACAATTTCTCTTCTGTTTTTCTCAGTGTGGGGTTCAGAGTCTAACAAATTGCCTAAATATATGTTTAATGTCTCATAAGAAGTATGATTACACCCTTTAATTTTTTTAATCAATCTGAGTTTTTCTATACTGTACAACCAGACAACCTGAACTCAAACATGAAGCTCTTCTGCCTCAGCCTCCTGAATGCTAGAACTACAGGTGTGTACACCTTACTGTATCAGAAACATGATTATATTATTTCCAATTGTAGCTGGGTAAAGATTTGTTTAAAATCCAAATGCTGCAGTTCTATATAGCATACTGATATAAAAATAATATTTTTGCATATCTAATATATGCACATAGAACAAAATCTTAAAGTTATATAAGGATATACACTGACAATCAGGCCTCCTGTTCTCCCTCATCTCAAATTCACCAATTTCTCCCTTTGAAGAGACTGTTGGCAGTCTCATGTGTTTCCTTTGATAGGTAAATCCATGGTGCTTTGGTTAGGAAACAGAGTGATTGCCTTTTCCCTAGCAGGCTCTTAGTACCTGGCAATGCAAAAATGTAGTGGGCAAAACTAATGTTCTAGGTATTGGGATGGAACAGTGTCTGCCCTTGAACTTTCTCAACTTCATCTTCAGAAAATATATTCTCAGAGCAGGTCACAAGATATTTGTTGTAACTACTTATAGCTGGACAAAACACTAATGGACACACTGATTGTGAACATACAGTAGCCAGTATACCTCACAGATTCAGACATTTCAGTAAATGCTTTGGGTGGACTGTTGAACAAGGAGGGAGGTGTGCTTTTATGCAAGATGGAATCAGTGAGAAACTGTTCACTATTTTCTAAGTAGCTGGAGAAGACTTCATCAAGGAGGTGCTGTGTAAAAGACAGAAAGTTGGCCCCTGGCTCAGTGATATACAGAAGGCATTCCAGCAAGATTTGTGGTCCAAGGGAAATCCTGGAATTAAGATTTGGGATAAAAGGGGAGGAAAGGCAGTAACTGATACTTATTTATGAAGAGCAGAAGAGATAAAATTAGAGTGCCAGTGAGAAGCAGTGCTGTGAGTGTGTGGCAATATGGGCTGAACCACCCATTGCATTTATGGATAATGAAGCCTTATGTAAACTTCTGTATAGAGAAGTCAATCTCCTTATATTTACTATGCCTTCTACATTCCTGGAACTGTCATGGGAACATCATTCACTTCTGAATTTCTCTCAGAGGCACTAAAGAATGGATTGTGGAGAACAGCAGCAGGTTTTCTACACTGTAGCCATCTCACAAGTTGACCCTGTTTACTAAATGGTCATGACTTTACTTAATAAGTTGTTGCAGCTATTTCATTTGCGCATTTATATATAAATGTGTTTTTCTGCAGGGAGCTATCCTGTGCATTTTAAGATGTCAAACAGTGTCCCTGGTCCCCATAGGACTCCCCTGAAAATGTCTCTAGACATTGGCAAATGTCCCATGGAGAACTACTAAAAGCTTCATGAGTCTTTCTTGTTTTCTTTGGTCTTCTGAGACAGGTTCTTGCTTTATTAGCCAGGCTGGTGTCAAATTTACAATCTTCCCTTAGTCTCCTCTGTACTTGGATTACAGGTGTATCCCTCCATACCTTGCTGAATCTTTTTGTTCTATAGAAACTTTTCAAATTAATATTTAAAATGTTTATCAAAAGATATTCCTGAAGGTTCAATAATAGCATTCATATCTTGGTACTACCAAACCAGTTGTCTAATTGGACTTACAGCTTACTTAACAGGAGGAAAATCATGCCTACTACAGGAAACCTAGTCAGCTATCCAGGGCTAGTGAGGTATTGTGCTGACTGCCTCCCAGAGTCAGCAGAGAGCATGGCTCCCAGAGCTGACAGTGAATTACCTCCACCATGTTGAAAAGCTGAGGTGGGCGGAGTCAGCAGCCAAGGCTTCCTCAGTTTAGCAGTTTAAAAATCTCTCCTGGTCAGAGAAGAATTATAGAGTCACAATAAGGCAGATTCAAATGGAATAAAACTTTAAGTGGCTTATAGAATGTATAAAAATGTACATAGGCTTGGAAGAGAGAGGAAAAGGAGTATATCCAGTTATATAAAGAAAGAAATAGTTTTTTAAAAAAAAAGTCTTTTAAAGCGACAGTAAAAGTAATATAAAAAATAAGCCACGTAAAGATGGAAATCAAACAGAGTCTGGATTAAATTGTCTTTGGAATTTTTAACTGCAGAAAGACATTTGATTGTAAAGGCTGCTCAGTTAAACTAATATGTATATTTTAAAGGTATCTTGACTTCAAAATTTGTGTTTAAGGATATGTTGCTTTGGAAAAGAGGTTCTGCTTTTGTTTCCACAGAAGATGAAAACCTATGGATTGCTTCCAAGCTAATATGGTTTGATCAAGGAAGACCCCCTGAAAGGTCTCCAGATGTTCCAACATCCAGATCAGTTTCAAGGCAACTGGCTCAGACAATGCAGCCTCACAGACTATTCCAGTCAGGATTTGACCATAATTCTTAATTTTCTCAGGATCCTCATAAGATTGCCAGCACCCCCATCTAGCAGGAAGTAGTATGAGAAGCTATGCCCAAATTCCCAAAATATTGTTTATAAATGTTTGTTTTTATTTAAAGGGGGTTGATTATAAATGCAACTTTCTAAAGAAAAAATGGGATATTATAGATATGATAGGATAAAGAGTAACAACTTGTTTAAAATGTTTTACGTTGCTATGGATCTTAGTTTATTGATACAAATTTAAAGTTAATTTTGTTATACTGCATGTATATTTCTACTCTTGTTTAAAGTATTTTGTTTGTGCAACTCATTTGAAATTGTATAGTTGAGAAATACAGATTAATAGTCATCTATGATACTTATAGTCATGTTAGTTAAGTTTTCTAGGTATACATAGATATATTTCAATTAGGTAGGTAATCTTCAAAGACCTACAGAATATGACATTTAAAATGTTTTAAAAACTTAGACTTTCTGGACAGTGAGACACATCTGCTCCTGGCAGCACCAATTTACTTCAGAAAGGAAGATGGGAATCAAAGACACTCCATAGGGAGTTTATCTTCTTCTTGGCAGAACTGGCCATTTGGGCAAGAAACTGTTCTTGCCTGGACTGCTTGACAAAATGTTGTATCAATTGGACATGCAGGACCCATGGAAAAATGACCACTAAATTTTGCCAAAATAAGGCACGATGGTCCTTCAGGTTCCTGCTTCGAAGAGGAAACTGTCAGACATTCTGCAGGACACAGGGAGAAGCAACTAAAAAACTCTAGGGCTATAGGCTGAAGATGGATGCCCCAACATTGCAGAGGAACTTTGGGTGACTGTCCAGGCAGGCAGCTGTCTCTGTCATTTCCAGAATTTTCAAAGTTGCTTTTCCTGTTTACTTAGGTAATATTATGTCCTTCTGGGATCTTTGATGTAGTTGAAGACTAGATAGTTATAATTATAGTTTTCCTTAGTCATGATAAAAGATAAATTAGATATGAAACTTTAGACTCACAAATATAGGATAGATGGAATATTTTCTTTAATTTTGCCAAATACAAATAGACTAGATATTGTAACTGTAATTCTTGCTTGATAACTGTTCTATTATATGTAATTTTACTATGTTAAAGTTAAAACCTTCCTTTTTGATTAGACAGAAAAGGGGAAGTGCTGTGGGATGTCTTTCTGTATGCTGTGAATATGTGTTGCTCTGATTGGTTGATAAATAAAGCTGTATTGCCCTATGGCAAGGCAGCTTAGAGGCAGGCAGGAAATTCAAGCAGATAGACAGGAATAAAAAAGGAGAGGCAGAGAAGAGATGCCAGCCGCCACCAGGAGAAGCAAGATGTGAAAGTACTGGTAAGCCATAGTCACGTGGCAACTTATAAATTAATAGAAAATGGGTTAAGTTATAGGAGTTAGCTGGCAAGAAGCCTGAGCCATTAGGCCATACAGTTTATAAGTAAGATAAGCCTCTGTGTATTTACTTACTGAGTGGCTGCAGGACCGGACAGGACACAGGAAAACTTCCTACTACAGTATTAAATCTTAGAGGACAATCTACTAGTGCCACTTGACTAAACCAGTGTAATTCCTAACTTCATTCTAAATACTTATTCTTATACCCACAGATAAGTGTAGCTCTCACCTTTCATCAAAGAAGCTTCCCAGTGAAGCAGACTGAGGCCATTAGAGAAAACCACAACTGGTCAAAATGCAGAGAACAGCTGATTGTGGGTTTGTTATCCATAACTGATACATCCACAACACAACTCCCATACCTAAGGCTCAGGGAACATTGTGAAAGAGAGAGTGGAAGGATCGTAAGAGCCAGAGAGCCAGGAAGTCTTCTGTGAGATTGTGTCTCCTAGAAATGCCTGGGAAGCATCACCCATGATACCTTAACAATACAGTTGCCTAAACAAGACATGAACAATGACATAGACATGTTAACACAAAAGGGGAAAATCTCACAGGGGCTCACCCCTAGTCAAAAAACTATAAGCAACTAAGGACTACTGATAGAGGGATAATTAATCTTCCCCAGGGATGAGCCCTCTACTTGGTTATCCAATATCAAGTGGTCAGCCCTGAAATCACAAACATACAAACAACACCAAACAAACTCAGCAGGTTGTAATTACAGATTTATGCAGATATGAAGCAATAATAATTAAAGAAAAAGTGTTCATGAAAGGGAACACATGAGTGGGGAAAATTGGAGTGAGGAGGATGGAGAAATTATGTAATTATATTTTATTTTAAAAATTGCAAACAAGGAAATATTTCTAGATTATAGAAAATGTAGATAATACAAAAAATCCCACTATGTAAAAAAACTTCATCATTATAAAAAAATTATCAAAATACTGCATTCATGTACATAAAGATTATATAGTACCTAAAGGCTTAGAATGGAAAACAGTATCTCTTGCCCCAGTCTTCCATGAAGGTAGTCTCATTCTCTAAAGGTTACCACAGTTGTTTTTGAGACAGGTCTTAATGTAGCCCAGGCTGGCCATGTAGCTGAGGATGTAATCTTGAATTCCTGATCCTCCTGTCTCCACCTCTGGAGCGCTGGCTTTAGACTTGTGCCATCACAACAGGTTTTCTGCAGTACCAGGGATTGACTTCAGAGATGTTTGCACACTTAGCAAGCATTCTAGCAACTGAGTTTTACCTTTAGCCCTGAGCTACCACTTATAAGCATTTCTGACTTGGGTTTTTCTAATGGTTCATGCCATATCCATTAACTTGTGCTATAATTTGGATATGGCTTTTCTTCCAAGTTTCATTTTTTGGTAGCTTTGACCTCAGTGTGGTTGAAGCTGTGTTGAAGCTGATGTTGTATAACCTTGAATAGGTGATTGTCATTTGTGCCATACCTCGTGGGAGAGATTAATGTAGTTCTCACTGGACTCTAATTAGCTCCTATGAGAACAGTTTGTTATAAACACTGAGATTGGCCCCTGAATCTCTTTGGCTTCCCTTCTTTCCATTTGATCCTGCTTGTGATCCCACATGGTACATTATGATAGAGCTAGAAGGTCCTCAACAGAACCCAGCATCTTGAATCTCCAGAACTGTGAGCCAAAAAAAATCCATTCTGTATAAAGCACACAGCCTCCAGCATTGAGTGACAGCAATGGGGACTAATACATCCTGTTTATGCACTAATTTACACAAACAAAATATTTTTAAGCACTGTGTTTGTTTGCTAAGGTTACCATAACAAAATACCACACCTCCTAATCCTTCTAATTCTATCAAAGCATTCTACTTCCTGGTGACATTCAAATATACGATCCAGTGGGGGCCATTCTCAGCCATGCAACACAAAAATATATGCAGTAAATGAGGAGATGGCTCTTGAAGAGGTCCCAAGTTTGGTTTCCAGCACCAGTGACTCAAAACTGACTGTAACTCCAACTCTAGGGGATATAACAACCTCTTTTAGTCTCTCTGGACATGCACACACACACAGCATACACACAGAGAGACACATATACATGAATAAAATTAAAAATATTTTTAGAACAGTAAATGAATGCTATGGAGGAAAAACCAGAGAAAGGAGATAGACAGTATTCAGTCAGGGGGCTGCAATTTCAAATACAGTGGCCAGAGCAAACCTGAGAAGTAGGTGTTTTAATAAGCACCTGAAGGAGATGATAGAGTGAGTCACAATAATATCCAGAGAAAGATAATTCTAGGCAGAAAGCATAGCTGGTTTTAAGGTCCTAAAGTGGCAACAGGTATAGATCACTCAAGAAACAGCAAGGCAGCCATTGGACTGTTGCAAACGAGCAGGGGGACGAGCAGGAGTTGTAGGAAGTGGGAATTGTGAGGCAGACAACTGTGTAAAGCTTAGGTAGCCATTGCAATCACAGTCTTTTGTTCTGAGTGAGCCATGGGGACAGAGTTTAAGTTTTAAGAAAATCTCTTCAGCCACTGTGTTAATAATAGACTAAAAGGGAGCAAAGGTGGAAGCAGAGAAACCAGTGACCAGAATAGTGTAAGAATCCATTTTCTCTAAATCATTCCTTGGTTTACCAACTGTAAACAGCATCTATTGTTTCCTGGTGTGATAGATGGGGATTTAGCACTTACACTACAGCACCTCCCTCTCTTCCCCCTAATACATTACTATTTTTAGTTCCCCTCTTTAGTTCCCTCCACAACAGACAACAGATGTAATGTGCATCTTTTTGTTTGTCCTTTGTTTGTTTGTTTGTTTGTTTGTTTGTTTTAAAACAGTCTTTTGTGCCTTTATAAACATCTGTTTCTCATTCACCTATAGATAGTGTCTCTGGATTTCACACTTCTTAAAGTTAGAATATTGACGTCTCTATGTGTCCTTCTATCTCCTCAAATTCTACTTTCTGTAAGCTTTTACACTAAATTTGTTAGCAATAAAAGCTAAGTTTTTGCTAGGCAGTGGTGGCACACACCTTTAATCCCAGCACTCTAGAGGTGGGTCTCTGTGAGTTCAAGGCCAGCCTGGTCTACAAAGTGAGTTCCAGAAGTGCCAGGGTTGTTACACTAAGAAACTCTGTCTCAAAAGACAAAAACAAACAAACAAACAAAAAAGCTAAGTTTTCTATGTTTTCTTCTTTCAGCTTGGATTCCAAATAAACCAATAAAATAGTGTTTAGCTTTTAGTTATGTAAATATTTCTCAGTATAAAACCTAAGATTGTGCCATGATTGTATTTTCTTCTTTTGCAGTTCCAGTGATACAGCCTCCTCTGCCTTATCTCAGCTACCTTTCAGCTCCTTTTTCATTTTGTTTATGTTTATTTTTAAATGTATTTCATTTGTTATTATTGTGTGTATGCATACATATATGTTATGTGTGCTTCAGTGTGGACACATTCACAACACAGCACATACAGAGGACAACTTTGTATAGTTGATTCTCTCCTGTGGTTACCTGCACAAGACCTGCATAAAATCAAGCTGGTCAAAATTCCAGCATGAAAGAATACACAGGAATACACAAGTCCCCATCCCTGGCTGAGGAGCTATTTGCAGTTAATGGTTATTCAGGGAAGGAATAACCATTATTTTTCTTTGGGGGGTGTGGCCACTAGTAGTCATGCTCTAGATAGATCTATACTTATTTTTTAAACTTAATGTATATTGTGCACAATTGTATGTCAGCACATAGATATTTAATCTTTAAAATTACATTTATTAGCTGAATGTGGTAGTGCACACCTTTTTTTGTTTTTTGTTTTTTGTTTTTTTGAGAGAGGGTTTCTCTATGTAACAGTCCTGGCTGTCTTGGATCTCAGTTTGTAGACCAGGCTGGGCTTGAACTCACTGAGATCCACCTGCCTCTGCCTTCCAAGTGCTGGGATTAAAGTCGTTCACCACCACTGCCTGGTGGTAGTGCATACCTTTAATCTCAGCACTCAGGAGGCAGAGGTAGGTAGATCTCTGAGTTCAAGGATAGCCTGGTCTACAGAGTGAGTTCCAGGACAGCCAGGGCTACACAGAGAAACTCTGTCTTGTGTGATATTTTGTGTTCTGACAAATACAGCTTGCCTGGAGATCAGAGAAGCAGAGCAGCAGCCACTAGAAACTTCTTACCTCCATGAATCCTCAAACCAAATGGAGGGCATGAGATCTTATCTCCACCCACCTCATATTTCTGTCTCCACCTCCCTGGTGCTGGGATTAAAGGCATGCACCACCACCACCACCACCACCACCACCACCACCACCACCACCACTCCCCCCCCCTCTGTTTCTCTTTTTAGACTGGCGCAATCTCGTGTAGCCCAGGGTGGCCTTGAACTCCTGATCTTCCTGCTTCCTCCTCCCAAGTGCTGGGATTAAAGGTGTGTGCACCACTGCCTGATCTCTATGGGTAACTAGTAGCTACCTCCACCCTCTGATTTTCAGGCAAGCTTTATTGACAAATACAACAAATATCATACAACACTGTCTTGAAAAAAATACATTTTTTGTTTATGTGCACGCGCTCATACACACACACACACACACACACACACACAAACACACAAACACACACACACACACACACACACACACACACACACACACACACACACACATG
>CABHPP010155634.1:0-11852 GCA_902168425.1 Peromyscus attwateri | reverse complement strand
TGAAGTACTCCCTTGGTTTAACACTCACATGATATATACATTATAGCAAGTCTCAGTCCTTTTGTCTATGTTCCATGTGGGTTAGCAAGGTTCATTCATGCCTCCTTTGTAGGCAGAATATCCTAAATTGCATAGGATGCTGGCCATTCTGTTTCCCAAGCCTAATCTGTCAAATGCAAATTGTGGGGCAAAAGATGTCTGCCTTGCTAGACGCAAATTAAAATTTTCCTATTAATTCATGGCTCAAACTATCTGACAACTGCTGTTATATTTTGTTACTGAATTCATTAAACAATTGGAAATTTACTTTCTTGGTAAGATGGTAATTAATTTAGATGTTATTCAGGTATGGCTGCTATATATAGCAGTTCATTTAATATTTAAAGCCTACTTAAAAGTCAAGTATTTTGCTTAGGTGAGTGACCTTTCTCATGTTGAATTCTTTCATTTCACATTCATAAAGACCAGAAGATACTATGACAACCATCGTAAAAATTCCATCCCATTGAACTGAAAACTAGGGTGAATTGGAAATGCTCAAATTTTCACATACATTTTTCACATGCTACGTTTTAGTCCTGAGAACTTAGTTTTAAGCATAGTTAAAAAAGAAAGCCTATGACTACATAAAAGAAATGAGACTTCTGGGTTCTCATCTAATATATAGAAAGGTTAGACATCACCATCACAGTTCCTCACAAGGGAAAACTGAAGGATAAAAAAAAGCCTGAAAAATCAGTGCTATTCTGAGATACAACAGAAAACTCATGGCAAGGGCTAACTATTTTTCAAAAGACTGGAAGAGCAGAAAACTGTGCTTACACAAACAACAGCGTGGAGCAGAGGACTACCCAGAACCAACAGAGACACATGAGACAGGATTCCCCGTGTTGTCCATAGTTTCTCACAGTCACACTGTAAAGATAAAATTCCTATCGTCCATCTACCAGAAAAGGGGGGAAAACCCACAATTTCACAATACAACAGCTTTCTCTTCTCCTTCACAGGGCCTGCCCTCAAAGGAGACTATTTTACCAGAGCTCAACTAATCCAGGAGAGGGGAAAACCCGAGTCCCCTTTCTTCCTTTCCACTGGCACAGCAAGTATCTACCTCAGCTCCTCCATCGACTTCAGTTGCGGGGGGCAGGGGGCAGGGCAAAACTCAAGCCCACCAAAGGCTTCTACCCATTCATTAGCACTTCCCCATACCACTGCCAAATCAGTAAGGCTTCTGTGCAGTGACAGTGGGTTACAGATAGTGGCATCAAACTCTGTGTCATTAAAGGGTCCCTAGAAAAACCCATGAGAACTGGAAAAGCCTAAAATACAACACTGAGGGAAAAATTTTTCTCAAAGACCATGGCTGATTGCTGTTCTCCCTCATTATTGAGATTAAATAAATGGTACATACATGTGACACAATGTTACAACAATGAAATAACATTTTGACTCAATGTGGATATTTAAATAACATCATAATTATGATAATTAAAATGGTTTAGTATGTGTATAACCTGTATTTCCATAAATCTGAAAGATTTGTAGGTTTCTTGTTATTGTTGATTTGTTCTGTTTTGTTTTTACTTTTTATAGCCTAAATTTCACAGAAGTTTTGAAGATAGGGGCATCAACACTCCACATCCACCCACACCGTTTTTGTTGTCATCAGTGGGTCACAACTCAGCCCAGACTTCGTTCAGATTTCCTGATTTGTTGTAACTTTCTTCTGCTGTTTCGAGATGTCATTGGGAAACCAAGTTAATCATGGAATCTCTTCGTGCTCTGGCTTCCTCACCACTCACTGCTGGTGACGTCAGCCTTCCCAGTTTAGTTTACTTCTCTGTTCCAGTAAGATCTATCTCAGTTGAGCACTACAGCAGAGCTGGGCTGACACATGAATCAGAACCATTCCTTTGCTACATGGAAAGCAAATTGTATTAATTCTCAAGAGCTACAATTTGCCAAACATCTGGGCCTAGTGCTTTCTCTTCTCAAAGGTTTTTAACGACTGATTCAATTTCTTGACTCAATTTTCTTTCAATCGATATTGGCCTGTTCAAACTGTGTCTTTCTTATGTTAGTTTTGACACATCATGTCTTTCACAGGTTCAGTCCATTTAACCTAGTTTATCAGATTTGTGAGGACAGACTTGCTCAAGGCATTTGTGTGTGTGTGTGTGTGTGTGCTTTTTAAGTTCCAAAAGATCAATAGTATCAGTGTCTTAATTTCCAATATTGGTTATTTGTGTTTTCTTTATTTGGTTAGTCTGGCCAAAATTTTATCAATATTATTGAAATTTCTATAAAATCAAGACTTCAACCTATTGATCTATCTAGTTTTCTAGTTTTCAATTTTATTGCTTCCTTATTGAAGGTTTTTTATCTTCTTTCATTTGTTATGGTCCCTAATTTACTTTGTTATCCTACATTTCTTTACCCAAGTAGATATATATATATTTGAAACTATTTCCTTTAAACAATACTTTTGCTACACTCCACTACTTTTGAAAATTTGTGATTACATTGGGTTCAAAATATGTTTCTTTTATACTTCCCACTTTATTTGTGGTCTTATAGGTGTGCTAATTTCCAAATACTCAAGATTTTCCAGTTATGATTCTGTCATTAGCTGCTAGTTTGATTTTCTAGCATGAAAACCTACAACATTTTTTACATCATATTTATTTTATTGGGAGGTGGGGGGGTGGGGGGGGGATGGGATAAATAGGCCATGGGGCACATGGTAAAGTCAGAGGCCAACTTGCAGAAGTCAGTCCTCTCTTTCCACTATGCTCTTTCCAGGGATTGAGTCATCAGGCTTGACAGCATGTGTCTTTACCTAAGTCACCTCATAACCTCGTTGTCATTTCCTAACACACATTTTAGTGACCACCATGGGGTCTTGGTAAAGGTAGATACTCCAGGGGGAGCTTGAGAAAAAAAAAAGTACATTCTACATTGCTGCAATACTAACTTTTGTTAATACTTCTATTTGAGGCATGTATATCCTTTATTTTCTTTCTCCTTGATTTACCACTTAGTGACAGGAACTGGTCTATTTTAATAGTGGATTTCTCTACTCTTCTTTCTGCTCTATCAATTTTACTTCTTATATTTGATATATTTCAATATTAGTGTGAGGGACTCAGGTGCAGGCAGGACAGTCAGAACAGGTAACAACCCAACCTACCCTCAAAGTCCTTGCACACCCTCTGTTTGGAGCCCAAAGACTCACCCCACTGACACCCCTTCCTGACCCACCTCACCCCAACCTCAGGCAGATATCAGCTGCTTAGGTACAGGCCACACCAATCAGAAGAACAGAGACCCCCTGCTGAACCAAAGGCCATGCTTGCTGCAAGAAGTCCAGACCCCAACTCTGAGAGTCCCTGCTGGACCAGAGGCTGTGCCCGTTGCCAGAAATACAGACCACAAAGACCAAAAGACCAAAGAAGAAACATGAACCAAGGAACAAAACACCCATCCAACAAAAACAAACTCAGAAATTGGCAGCTGGACCTATATTCATCCTAAACCCAGATGCCTATACTCCAGTGTAAGAACATAATCAGCAATAGGAAAGGAAATATGGCACCACCAGAGCCCAGCTGTCCTACTACAGCAACCCCTGACTTTTCCAACACAGCTGAAGCACAAGAAAATGACTTTAAAACCAACTTTATAAAGATGATAGACGAGGTCCTTAAAGAGGAAATAAATAAATCCCTTAAAAATTCCAGGAAAACACAAACAATTTTGGGAAATGAATAAGTTCCTTAAAGATACCCAGGAAAACACAAATAAGCAATGGGAGCAAATGAATAAATCCCTAAAAGAAAGCCAAGAATAAAAGCAAACAAACAGGTGAAGAAAGTGAATAAAACTGTTCAAGACCTGAAAATGGAAATACAAGCAATGAAGAAAACAAACTGAGGGAATCCTGGTGATGGAAAATCTAGGAAAGCAAACAGGAACTACAAACACAAGCATCATCAACAGAATACAAGAGATGGAAGAGAGACTCTTAAGCATAGAGGATTGATAGAAGAATTTAATACATTCATCAAAGAAAATACTAAATCTAAAAAGTTCCTGACATAAAACATCCAGAAAATATTAGACAATATGAAAAGATCAAACCTAAGAATAATAGGAATAGAAGGAGAAGAATCCCAGCTCAAAAGCTCAGAAAATATTTTTAATAAAATCACAGAAGAAAATTTCCTTAACTTTAAGAAGGACATGCCATCAAATAGATTGGACCAGAAAAGAAAATCCCTCTGCCACATAATAATCAAAACACTAAACATATAGAACAAAGAAAGAATATTAAAAGCTGCAAGAGGAAAAAGCCAAGTAACATATAAAGGCAGGCCTATTAGAATTACACCTGACCTCAATGGAGATCCTAAAATCCAGAAGGGCCTGGACTTACGTCTTGCAGATTCCAAGAAACCACAGATGCCAACCCAGACTATTATACCCAGCAAAACTTTCAATCACATAGATGGAGAAAACAAGATATTTCCCAACAAAGTCAAATTTAAACAGTATCTGTCCACAAATCCAGCACTATAGAAGATACTAAAAGGAAACGTCCAACCCAAGAAATTTAACTACACCAATGAAAACACAGGTAATAAATAATCTCATATCAGCAAAATCAAAAGAAGGAAGCATGAGTGCTCCCTACCACACACATGCATGCACACACTAGCAGCAGCAACAAAATAACAGGAAATAACAATCATTGGTCATTGCTATCTCTCAATACCAATGGACTCCATTCCCCAATAAAAAATCATAGACTAATAGAATGGATGTGAAAACAGGACACATGGTTCTGTTGCATACAAGAAACACACCTCAACATCAAAGATAGACATTACCTCAGAGTAAAGAGTTGGAAAAATATTTTCCAAGCAAATGGACTTAAGCAAGCTGACGTAGCCATTCTAATACCTAACAAAACAGACTTTCAACCAAAATTAGTCAAAATAGGTGGGAAATAGGACACTTAGTACTCAAATAAAATGTCCACCAGGAGGACGTTGCAATTCTTAACATCTGTACTGCAAACTCTAGAGTACCCACATTTGTAAAAGAAACATTACTTAAGCTTAAATCGTATTATTTATCATATTATTTATTATCAAACCTCACACATCAATAGTGGGAGACTTCAGTACCCCATTCTTACCAATGGACAGATCATACAGACAAAACTAAACAGAGAAATAATGGAACTAACAAATGTTATGAATCACATGGACCTAACAGATATCTACAGAACATTTTACCCAAACACAAAAGAATATACCTTCTTCTCAGAACCTCATGAAACCTTCTCCAAAATTGACCATATACTCAGTTATGAATCAACTTGCAACAGATACAAGAAAATTGAAATAACTCTCTGCATCCCATCAGACCACCATAGATTAAAACTGGATATCAACATCAGAAACAACAGAAAGCCAAAAAACTCATGGAAACTGAACAACTCTCTACTAAATTACTACTGGGTCAAGGGAAAAAGAAGAAATTAAAGGCTTCCTAGAATTCAATGAAAATGAATGTACAACATACATAAACTTATGGGACACTATGAAAGCAGTGCTAATAGGAAATTTCATAGCACTAAGTACCTACATAAAGAAATTAGAAGAATCTCCTACTAGTGACTGAACAAAACACCTGAAAACTCTAGAGCAAAAAAAAAAAAAAGCAAACACACAAAAGAGGAGTAGATGGGAGGAAATAATCAAACTGAGGGCTGACATCAATAAATTAGAAACAAAGAGAACAATACAAAGAATCAATGAAACAGAGAGTTGGTTCTTTGAAAAAAATCAGTAAGATAGATAAACTCTTATCCAAACTAACTAAAAGCAGAGAGTATTCAAATCAACAAAACCATAAAAGAAAGGGGGGACATACAGCAGACACTGAGAAAACCCAGAGAATTATTACATCATATTTCAAAAACCTGTACTCCACAAAATTGGAAATCTAAAAGAAATGGAGGCTGGGCAGTGGTGGTGCATGCCTTTAATCCCAGCACTTGGGAGGCGGAGGCAGGTGGATCTCTGTGAGTTCGAGGCCAGCCTGGGCTACATAGTGAGTTTCAGGGAAGGCACAAAGCTACACAGAGAAACCCTGTCTCAAAAAACAAAAAAAAAACAAACAAAAAAATATAAATAGACAATTTTCTTGATAAATGCCACTTACCAAAATTAAATCAAGACCACAAACAATTTAAATAAACCTATAACCCATAATGAAAAGAAGCAGTTATTAAAAGTGTACCAACCAACAAAGCCCAGGACCAGATGATTTTAGTGTGGAATTCTATCAGACTTTCAAAAAAAAGCTAATACCAATACTCACCAGATTATTCCACTAAATACAAATGGAAGAAACATTGCAAAATTCATTTTATGGGGCCAGAGTCACCCTGATATGCAAATCACACAAAGATTAAACAAAGAGAATTATACATCAATTTCCTCATGAACATTGCAAGTATTAAAATACTTGCGCAAACTGAATTTAGGAACTGATCAAAAAGATTGTCCACCATGATCAAGTAGGCTTTATCCCAGAGATGCAGGGATAGTTGAACATACAAAAATCTGTCAATGTAATCCCCCATAAAAACAAACTGAAAGAAAACAACTACATGATTATCTCATTAGATGCTGAAAAAGCCTTTGACAAAATCCAACACCCCTTTACGATAAAAGTCTAAGGGAAATCAGGGATACAGGGACATACCTAAAATTAATAAAGGTAATTTACAGCAAGCCTATAGCCAATAGCAAACTGAATACAAAGATACTCAAATGAATTCCACTAAAATCAGGAACAAGACAAGGCTGTTCACTTTCTCCATATCTATTCAATATACTACTTGAGTTCTAGCTACAGCAATGAAACAAAGGAGATCAAGGGGATACAAATTAGAAAGAAAGAAGTCAAAGTATCATTATTTGCAGATAATATGGTAGTATAAATAAGTGACCCCAAAAAAAAGTCTACCAGAGAACTCCTACAGCTCATAAACACCTTCAGCAAGGTGGCAGAATACAAAATTAACACACAAGTATCAGTAGCCCTTCTATGTATAAACAACAAACAGGCTGAAAAAGAAATCAGGGAAACAACATCCATAATAATAGCCACATATAATATAAAATATCTTGGGATAACTCTAATCAACTAAGTGAAAGACTTGCATGATAAAAAAAAATGCAAGTCTTTAAAGAAAGAAATTGAAGAATATATCAGGAGATGGAAGTATCTCCCATGTTCATGGGTCAGTAGGATTAACATAGTAAGATGGCCATCCTACCAAAAGGTATCTACAAAGTCAATGCAATCCCCACCAAAATTCCAACACAATTCTTTACAGACCTTGAAAGAACAATACTAAACTTCATATGGAAAAACAAAAAGCCCAGAATAGCTGAAACAATCCTGAACAACAAAAAAACTTCTAGGGGTATCACCACCCCTGATTTCAAGCTGTGCTGCAGGTCTATAGTAATAAAATCTGCATGGTATTGACATAAATCAAGTAAGGGAAATATTGACATATAGATAGGTGGATTGATGGCAATGAATCAAAGATCCATACACCTATGGACACCTGATTTTTGATAAAGAAGCCAGAAATGCACAATGGGGAAAAAAAAACAACATTTTCAACAAATGGAGCTGGTATAACTGGATGTCAGTATGTAGAAGAACGCAAATGGATCTGTATTTATCACCCTGCACCAAACTCAAGTGCAAGTGGATCAACGACCTTGGAATAAAATCAGATATACTGAACCTAACAGAAGAAAAAAGTGGGGAATAGCCTTGAATGCATTGGCACAGGATACAACTTCCTCAATAAAACACCAATAGTGCAGGCACAAAGATCAACAATAAATGGGACCCCATGAAACTGAAAGGCTGCTGTAAGGCAAATGATGCCATCAAAAGGACAGACGATTTTCACCAACTCCACATCGGACAAAGGGTTAATATCCAAAATATATAAAGAACTCAAGAAACTAGACATCAACAAACCACATAATCCATTAAAAAATGGGGCACAGATCTAAACAGAATTCTCAACAGAGGGATCTTAAATGGCTGAGAAACATTTTTAGAAATTTGGGTGGTGGTGGTGTGAGTGTTAGGATCCAGAGGCTGGATGGCTCAGAGACCAAGATTAGAACCAAACACGAATGAAGAAACAAAAAATGTCAATGTAATGATGCCTAACAAAATTTTACTATACTCATAGATTGGTGCCTAGCCCAATAGTCATCAGAGAGGCTTCATCCAGTGACTGATGGAAACAGATGCAGAGACCCACAGCCAAACATCAGGCTGAGCTTGAAGAATCCTGCTGAAAGGGGGAGGAAGGATTATAGGAGACAGGCAGTTCAAGGACATCACAAGAAAACCCACAGAATCAATTAACCTAGCTTCATGGGAACTCACAGAGTCAGAACCAACAACCAGGGAGCCTGCATGGGACCTAGGCCCTCTGTATATATGTGACAGTTATGTAGCTTGGTCTTCTTGTGGGACTCACTTCTTGTGGGACCGTCTCTGACTCTTTTGTTGGCTTTTGGGACCCTATTCCTCATACTGGGTTGTCCAGTCTTAAAACAAGGCGGGGGGAGTGCTTTGACTTACTGCAACTTAATATGCCATGTTTTCTTGATACTCATGGGAGATGTGCCCTTTCCTAAACAGAAAGGAAAGATAAATGGATGGAGGTAGATAGCAGGGAGGTGGAGGGGAAGAACTGGCAGGAGAGGAGGGATGGGAAACTGTGATTGGGATGTAACATAAATAAATTTAAATTTAAAAAAAAAGAGAGAAATGTTCAGCATCCTTAGCCATCAGGAAAATGCAAACTAAAATGTCTCTAAGATTCCATCTTACACCTGTCAGTATGGCTAAGATTAAAAACACAATAACAGTTCATGCTGGCAAGGATTTGGAGTAAGGGGAACACTCCTCTATTGCTGCTGGGAGTGCAAACTTGTACAGCTACTTTGGAAATCAATATGGCAGTTTTCAGAAAATTGGAAGTCAATCTACTTCAAGCCTCAGCTATATCATTCTTAGACATATACCCAAAGGACACTCTATCCTACCACAAAGACACCTGCTCAACTATGCTAATAGCAGCTTTGTTCATAATAGCCAGAAACTGAAAACAACCTAGACATCCCTCAGCTGATGAATGGATTAAAAAATTATGATATATTTACACAATGGAGTATTACTCAGCTGTTAAAAAATGACATCATGAAATTTGAAGGAAAATGGATGTGACTAGAAAAAAATCATCCTGGGTTAGGTAACCAAGACCCAGAAAGACAAACACAAAATGCACTCACTTATAAGTGGATATTATCTGTAAAGTAAAAGATAATCATGCTACAATTCACAGACACAGAAAGGCTAAGTAACAAGGAGAGATCGGGGGAAACATGTGGATCTCTTTGGGAAGAGGAAATAGAAGATATTTCAAGGGTGGACTGGGAAATGAGATGGGGATGGAAACAGAAGGGATCAGGTAGGGGGATGGAGGGAGAGAATACTTGGAGGGACAACTGGAATTGGGAGACATTTTTGGGTGAGGTAGAAACCTAGCACAATGGAAATTCCCAGGAATTTATGAGGGTGACCCTAGTAAAGATTCCTAGTAATGGGGGACCCAGAGCCTGAACCAGCCCTCTTCTATAACCAGGCAAGTCTTTCAGCGGAGGTATTGGGACACCAATCCAGCCACAAAATCTTTGACCTACAATTTGTCCTGCCTGCAAGATGTACTAGGGTAAAGGTGGTGCAGAACTTGTGAGAGTGGCTAACCAATGACAGCTCCAACTTGAGATCCAAGCCACAAGAGGAAGCCCACCACTGACACTGCCTAGAGGGTCAGGAGCCAGGGGCTGGCTAGCCCAGAGACCTAGGATAGAACCAAGCATGACCCCAACTGGGGAAAAAAAAAGTAAATAAAATTATTCCCAATGATATGCTATCCTTGTAGACAGGAACCTATCATAATCATCATCAGAGAGGCTCCATCCAGCAACTGATGGGAGCAGATACAGAGACCAATAGCCAAACATTAGGTGGAGCTCAGGGAACCCTGCAGAAGAGGGGAAGAAAGATTGTAGGAACCAGAGGGGTCAAGGACACCACAAGCAACAGCCCACAGAATCAACTAACCAAGGCTCATAGGGGCTCACAGAGACTAAACCGACAATCAGGGAGCTTATATGGGTCTGACCTAGGTCCTCTGTATATATGTGACAATTGTGTAGCTTGGTCCTCTTGTGGGCAACTAACAGTGGGAGCGGGGCTGTCTCGGACTCTTTTGCCTGCTTTTGAGACCCTTTTCCTCTTACTGGGTTGCCTCATCCAGCCTTAATAGGCGAGAAGGTGCCTAGTCTTATTGCAACTTGATATGCCATATCTGATTGATATCTGTGGGAGGTCTGCCCTTTTCTGAAGGGAAATGAGGGAGGAGTAGATCTGGGGGAGAGGAGAGGTGGTGAGGAGGGACTTGGAAGAGAGGCGAGAGAGGAAACTGAAGTCAAAATATAATATATGGGTGAAGAATAAATTAAAAATAAATAAATATAAAAATAAATAGTGTGAGAATGAAGCATTGCTGTTTTTGTGGGTGTGTGTAGGCCATTTGCATTTAACACGGTTAATAAGATGGGCATCTGCCACATTTGTAACTCCTTTCTATATACATCCTTTGTTTCCCTTCTTCTTTTCATGAATTCTCTGCCTTCAACACAAGATTCCATTTTGCCTCCTCATTTAATGTAATCATTTTATTTCTTGCCCACCTCTGTGCAAGAACACTAATAGATAAAAAGCCTTCTGAAATCTATTAACTTAGAGACCACTAGATTCCACTCACCCAAAAGCTAAGAATGTCATCAATAGCATGTGAGGCCTATAGAAAAGCTTCCTCAATCTTTTAACCACCTATCTGATGTACGTGCCAATGTGTTTTAAATCTGCACTAATTTATGACTTTCTTTGTTCTGGTCACACTCAAAACTATAAAACTTCATGAAAGAGCTTTCAAGTTGGAACTTGGACTTTGAGATAGCCCAAATCTGTGTTTCTGGGCCATGGTCACTCAAAACTATTTTCTATTTCCTTTAAGGTGAGAGCTGTGTTCTTGCGTCAACTGTTATCATTGCTGCTCCAACAGTTATAACTTAGATCAGTTTTAAAGGAAGTGAATAAAATGGTAAAACTTTCCCTTAGTTTATAATTTCTTGTATGTCCTCCCTTTCTTTACATTGATTCAAGAATATGATCTGTATCATTTGCATCTGACTGAAGAATGTCTTTAAACACTTCTTGTGGGGAATGTTTCTGGAGTTTCATCCATTTTTGTTTCTCTGAAGAAGAAAAATAAAGCTCCCTTTCTCCTGAAGCTTTAAAGCATCATTTTCCTGGTTATAGCAGTCTAGGTTTAACATAAATTAAATGTTTATATAAATTTGCATCTATTTCCTTGCACTTTCTACTTGAAGAGTTGGCAATAGTCAGGAGTTCTCTGATCCCAGTCCTTGCTCCTCCTGTGCAAAATGTTTTCCCACCTTGGTTTTCTTCCAAGATGTTCCTGTCTTTGATTTTCTTTAGTTTTACACAGGATGCCTTGGTGTTTAAGATCTTTTCTGAGTTTTTTTAATCCGTGGTTTAGTGTGTATGGTTGATTGAGTAGGATGACTTATGTAAACTCCATAAGCTCACATAGTAGAACACTTAATCCATAGTTTAGTGTGTATGGTTGTTTGAATAGGGAT
>CABHPP010155633.1:0-11836 GCA_902168425.1 Peromyscus attwateri | reverse complement strand
TGAAGTACTCCCTTGGTTTAACACTCACATGATATATACATTATAGCAAGTCTCAGTCCTTTTGTCTATGTTCCATGTGAGTTAGCAAGGTTCATTCATGCCTCCTTTGTAGGCAGAATATCCTAAATTGCATAGGATGCTGGCCATTCTGTTTCCCAAGCCTAATCTGTCAAATGCAAATTGTGGGGCAAAAGATGTCTGCCTTGCTAGACGCAAATTAAAATTTTCCTATTAATTCATGGCTCAAACTATCTGACAACTGCTGTTATATTTTGTTACTGAATTCATTAAACAATTGGAAATTTACTTTCTTGGTAAGATGGTAATTAATTTAGATGTTATTCAGGTATGGCTGCTATATATAGCAGTTCATTTAATATTTAAAGCCTACTTAAAAGTCAAGTATTTTGCTTAGGTGAGTGACCTTTCTCATGTTGAATTCTTTCATTTCACATTCATAAAGACCAGAAGATACTATGACAACCATCGTAAAAATTCCATCCCATTGAACTGAAAACTAGGGTGAATTGGAAATGCTCAAATTTTCACATACATTTTTCACATGCTACGTTTTAGTCCTGAGAACTTAGTTTTAAGCATAGTTGGAAAAGAAAGCTTATGACTACATAAAAGAAATGAGACTTCTGGGTTCTCATCTAATATATAGAAAGGTTAGACATCACCATCACAATTCCTCACAAGGGAAAACTGAAGGATAAAAAAAGCCTGAAAAATCAGTGCTATTCTGAGATACAACAGAAAACTCATGGCAAGGGCTAACTATTTTTCAAAAGACTGGAAGAGCAGAAAACACTATGCTTACACAAACAACAGTGTGGAGCAGAGGACTACCCAGAACCAACAGAGACACATGAGACAGGATTCCCCGTGTTGTCCATAGTTTCTCACAGTCACACTGTAAAGATAAAATTCCTATCGTCCATCTACCAGAAAAGGGGGGAAAACCCACAATTTCACAATACAACAGCTTTCTCTTCTCCTTCACAGGGCCTGCCCTCAAGGGAGACGATTTTACCAGAGCTCAACTAATCCAGGAGAGGGGAAAACCCGAGTCCCCTTTCTTCCTTTCCACTGGCACAGCAAGTATCTACCTCAGCTCCTCCATCGACTTCAGTTGCGGAGGGGCAGGGGACAGGGCAAAACTCAAGCCCACCAAAGGCTTCTACCCATTCATTAGCACTTCCCCATACCACTGCCAAATCAGTAAGGCTTCTGTGCAGTGACAGTGGGTTACAGATAGTGGCATCAAACTCTGTGTCATTAAAGGGTCCCTAGAAAAACCCATGAGAACTGCAAAAGCCTAAAATACAACACTGAAGGAAAAATTTTTCTCAAAGACCATGGCTGATTGCTGTTCTCCCTCATTATTGAGATTAAATAAATGGTACATACATGTGACACAATGTTACAATAATGTAATAACATTTTGACTCAATGTGGATATTTAAATAACATCATAATTATGATAATTAAAATGGTTTAGTATGTGTATAACCTGTATTTCCATAAATCTGAAAGATTTGTAGGTTTCTTGTTATTGTTGATTTGTTCTGTTTTGTTTTTACTTTTTATAGCCTAAATTTCACAGAAGTTTTGAAGATAGGGGCATCAACACTCCACATACACCCACACCGTTTTTGTTGTCATCAGTGGGTCACAACTCAGCCCAGACTTCGTTCAGATTTCCTGATTTGTTGTAACTTTCTTCTGCTGTTTCGAGATGTCATTGGGAAACCAAGTTAATCATGGAATCTCTTCGTGCTCTGGCTTCCTCACCACTCACTGCTGGTGATGTCAGCCTTCCCAGTTTAGTTTACTTCTCTGTTCCAGTAAGATCTATCTCAGTTGAGCACTACAGCAGAGCTGGGCTGACACATGAATCAGAACCATTCCTTTGCTACATGGAAAGCAAATTTTATTAATTCTCAAGAGCTACAGTTTGCCAAACATCTGGGCCTAGTGCTTTCTCTTCTCAAAGGTTTTTAACGACTGATTCAATTTCTTGACTCAATTTTCTTTCAATCGATATTGGCCTGTTCAAACTGTGTCTTTCTTATGTTAGTTTTGACAC
Organism: Peromyscus attwateri; assembly: GCA_902168425.1. Classification (NCBI taxonomy): domain Eukaryota; kingdom Metazoa; phylum Chordata; class Mammalia; order Rodentia; family Cricetidae; genus Peromyscus; species Peromyscus attwateri. Next base: position 9,744 of record CABHPP010155633.1, on the reverse strand, counting down.
ATCATGTCTTTCACAGGTTCAGTCCATTTAACCTAGTTTATCAGATTTGTGAGGACAGACTTGCTCAAGGCATTTGTGTGTGTGTGTGTGTGTGCTTTTTAAGTTTCAAAAGATCAATAGTATCAGTGTCTTAATTTCCAATATTGGTTATTTGTGTTTTCTTTATTTGGTTAGTCTGGCCAAATTTTTATCAATATTATTGAAATTTCTATAAAATCAAGACTTCAACCTATTGATCTATCTAATTTTCTAGTTTTCAATTTTATTGCTTCCTTATTGAAGGTTTTTTATCTTCTTTCATTTGTTATGGTCCCTAATTTACTTTGTTATCCTACATTTCTTTACCCAAGTAGATATATATATATTTGAAACTATTTCCTTTAAACAATACTTTTGCTACACTCCACTACTTTTGAAAATTTGTGATTACATTGGGTTCAAAATATGTTTCTTTTATACTTCCCACTTTATTTGTGGTCTTATAGGTGTGCTAATTTCCAAGTACTCAAGATTTTCCAGTTATGATTCTGTCATTAGCTGCTAGTTTGATTTTCTAGCATGAAAACCTACAACATTTTTTACATCATATTTATTTTATTGGGAGGTGGGGGGGTGGGGGGGGGATGGGATAAATAGGCCATGGGGCACATGGTAAAGTCAGAGGCCAACTTGCAGAAGTCAGTCCTCTCTTTCCACTATGCTCTTTCCAGGGATTGAGTCATCAGGCTTGGCAGCACGTGTCTTTACCTAAGTCACCTCATAACCTCGTTGTCATTTCCTAACACACATTTTAGTGACCACCATGGGGTCTTGGTAAAGGTAGATACTCCAGGGGGAGCTTGAGAAAAAAAAAAGTACATTCTACATTGCTGCAATACTAACTTTTGTTAATACTTCTATTTGAGGCATGCATATCCTTTATTTTCTTTCTCCTTGATTTACCACTTAGTGACAGGAACTGGTCTATTTTAATAGTGGATTTCTCTACTCTTCTTTCTGCTCTATCAATTTTACTTCTTATATTTGATATATTTCAATATTAGTGTGAGGGACTCAGGTGCAGGCAGGACAGTCAGAACAGGTAACAACCCAACCTACCCTCAAAGTCCTTGCACACCCTCTGTTTGAAGCCCAAAGACTCACCCCACTGACACCCCTTCCTGACCCACCTCACCCCAACCTCAGGCAGATATCAGCTGCTTAGGTACAGGCCACACCAATCAGAAGAACAGAGACCCCCTGCTGAACCAAAGGCCATGCTTGCTGCAAGAAGTCCAGACCCCAACTCTGAGAGTCCCTGCTGGACCAGAGGCTGTGCCTGTTGCCAGAAATACAGACCACAAAGACCAAAAGACCAAAAAAGAAACATGAACCAAGGAACAAAACACCCATCCAACAAAAACAAACTCAGAAATTGGCAGCTGGACCTATATTCATCCTAAACCCAGATGCCTATACTCCAGTGTAAGAACATAATCAGCAATAGGAAAGGAAATATGGCACCACCAGAGCCCAGCTGTCCTACTACAGCAACCCCTGACTTTTCCAACACAGCTGAAGCACAAGAAAATGACTTTAAAACCAACTTTATAAAGATGATAGACGAGGTCCTTAAAGAGGAAATAAATAAATCCCTTAAAAATTCCAGGAAAACACAAACAATTTTGGGAAATGAATAAGTTCCTTAAAGATACCCAGGGAAACACAAATAAGCAATGGGAGCAAATGAATAAATCCCTAAAAGAAAGCCAAGAATAAAAGCAAACAAACAGGTGAAGAAAGTGAATAAAACTGTTCAAGACCTGAAAATGGAAATACAAGCAATGAAGAAAACAAACTGAGGGAATCCTGGTGATGGAAAATCTAGGAAAGCAAACAGGAACTACAAACACAAGCATCATCAACAGAATACAAGAGATGGAAGAGAGACTCTTAAGCATAGAGGATTGATAGAAGAATTTAATACATTTGTCAAAGAAAATACTAAATCTAAAAAGTTCCTGACATAAAACATCCAGAAAATATTAGACAATATGAAAAGATCAAACCTAAGAATAATAGGAATAGAAGGAGAAGAATCCCAGCTCAAAGGCTCAGAAAATATTTTTAATAAAATCACAGAAGAAAATTTCCTTAACTTTAAGAAGGACATGCCATCAAATAGATTGGACCAGAAAAGAAAATCCCTCTGCCACATAATAATCAAAACACTAAACATACAGAACAAAGAAAGAATATTAAAAGCTGCAAGAGGAAAAAGCCAAGTAACATATAAAGGCAGGCCTATTAGAATTACACCTGACCTCGATGGAGATCCTAAAATCCAGAAGGGCCTGGACTTATGTCTTGCAGATTCCAAGAAACCACAGATGCCAACCCAAGACTATTATACCCAGCAAAACTTTCAATCACATAGATGGAGAAAACAAGATATTTCCCAACAAAGTCAAATTTAAACAGTATCTGTCCACAAATCCAGCACTATAGAAGATACTAAAAGGAAACGTCCAACCCAAGAAGTTTAACTACACCAATGAAAACACAGGTAATAAATAATCTCATATCAGCAAAATCAAAAGAAGGAAGCATGAGTGCTCCCTACCACACACATGCATGCACACACTAGCAGCAGCAACAAAATAACAGGAAATAACAATCATTGGTCATTGCTATCTCTCAATACCAATGGACTCCATTCCCCAATAAAAAGTCATAGACTAACAGAATGGATGTGAAAACAGGACACATGGTTCTGTTGCATACAAGAAACACACCTCAACATCAAAGATAGACATTACCTCAGAGTAAAGAGTTGGAAAAATATTTTCCAAGCAAATGGACTTAAGCAAGCTGACGTAGCCATTCTAATACCTAACAAAATAGACTTTCAACCAAAATTAGTCAAAATAGGTGGGAAATAGGACACTTAGTACTCAAATAAAATGTCCACCAAGAGGACGTTGCAATTCTTAACATCTGTACTGCAAACTCTAGAGTACCCACATTTGTAAAAGAAACATTACTTAAGCTTAAATCGCATTATTTATCATATTATTTATTATCAAACCTCATACATCAATAGTGGGAGACTTCAGTACCCCATTCTTACCAATGGACAGATCATACAGACAAAACTAAACAGAGAAATAATGGAACTAACAAATGTTATGAATCACATGAACCTAACAGATATGTACAGAACATTTTACCCAAACACAAAAGAATATACCTTCTTCTCAGCACCTCATGAAACCTTCTCCAAAATTGACCATATACTCAGTTATGAATCAACTTGCAACAGATACAAGAAAATTGAAATAACTCTCTGCATCACATCAGACCACCATAGATTAAAACTGGATATCAACATCAGAAACAACAGAAAGCCAAAAAACTCGTGGAAACTGAACAACTCTCTACTAAATTACTACTGGGTCAAGGGAAAAAGAAGAAATTAAAGGCTTCCTAGAATTCAATGAAAATGAATGTACAACATACATAAACTTATGGGACACTATGAAAGCAGTGCTAATAGGAAATTTCATAGCACTAAATACCTACATAAAGAAATTAGAAGAATCTCCTACTAGTGACTGAACAGAACACCTGAAAACTCTAGAGCAAAAAAAAAGCAAACACACAAAAGAGGAGTAGATGGGAGGAAATAATCAAACTGATGGCTGACATCAATAAATTAGAAACAAAGAGAACAATACAAAGAATCAATGAAACAGAGAGTTGGTTCTTTGAAAAAAATCAGTAAGATAGATAAACTCTTATCCAAACTAACTAAAAGCAGAGAGTATTCAAATCAACAAAACCATAAAAGAAAAGGGGGACATACAGCAGACACTGAGAAAACCCAGAGAATTATTACATCATATTTCAAAAACCTGTACTCCACAAAATTGGAAATCTAAAAGAAATGGAGGCTGGGCAGTGGTGGTGCATGCCTTTAATCCCAGCACTTGGGAGGCAGAGGCAGGTGGATCTCTGTGAGTTCGAGGCCAGCCTGGGCTACATAGTGAGTTTCAGGGAAGGCACAAAGCTACACAGAGAAACCTTGTCTCAAAAAACCAAAAAAAAAAAAAAATAGAAATAGACAATTTTCTTGATAAATGCCACTTACCAAAATTAAATCAAGACCACAAACAATTTAAATAAACCTATAACCCATAATGAAAAGAAGCAGTTATTAAAAGTGTACCAACCAACAAAGCCCAGGACCAGATGATTTTAGTGTGGAATTCTATCAGACTTTCAAAAAAAAGCTAATACCAATACTCACCAGATTATTCCACTAAATACAAATGGAAGAAACATTGCAAAATTCATTTTATGGGGCCAGAGTTACCCTGATATGCAAACCACACAAAGATTAAACAAAGAGAATTATACATCAATTTCCTCATGAGCATTGCAAGTATTAAAATACTTGCAAACTGAATCTAAGAACTGAACAAAAAGATTGTCCACCATGATCAAGTAGGCTTTATCCCAGAGATGCAGGGATAGTTGAACATACAAAAATCTGTCAAAGTAATCCCCCAATAAACAACTGAAAGAAAACAACTACATGATTATCTCATTAGATGCTGAAAAAGCCTTTGACAAAATCCAATAACCCTTTACGATAAAAGTCTAAGGGAAATCAGGGATACAGGGACATACTTAAACTTAAAAAAGGTAATTTACAGCAAGCCTATAGCCAATAGCAAATTAAATAGAAAGATACTCAAATAAATTCCACTAAAATCAGGAACAAGACAAGGCTGTTCACTTTCTCCATATCTATTCAATATACTACTTGAGTTCTAGCTACAGCAATGAAACAAAGGAGATCAAGGGGATACAAAGTAGAAAGAAAGAAGTCAAAGTATCATTATTTGCAGATAATATGATAGTATAAATAAGTGACCCAAAAAAAAAGTCTACCAGAGAACTCCTACAGCTCATAAACACCTTCAGCAAGGTGGCAGAATACAAAATTAACACACAAGTATCAGTAGCCCTTCTATGTATAAACAACAAACAGGCTGAAAAAGAAATCAGGGAAACAACATCCATAATAATAGCCACATATAATATAAAATATCTTGGGATAACTCTAATCAACTAAGTGAAAGACTTGCATGATAAAAAAATGCAAGTCTTTAAAGAAAGAAATTGAAGAATATATCAGGAGATGGAAGTATCTCCCATGTTCATGGGTCAGTAGGATTAACATAGTAAGATGGCTATCCTACCAAAAGGTATCTACAAAGTCAATGCAATCCCCACCAAAATTCCAACACAATTCTTTACAGACCTTGAAAGAACAATACTAAACTTCATATGGAAAAACAAAAAGCCCAGAATAGCTGAAACAATCCTGAACAACAAAAAAACTTCTAGGGGTATCACCACCCCTGATTTCAAGCTGTGCTGCAGGTCTATAGTAATAAAATCTGCATGGTATTGACATAAATCAAGTAAGGGAAATATTGACATATAGATAGGTGGATTGATGGCAATGAATCAAAGATCCATACACCTATGGACACCTGATTTTTGATAAAGAAGCCAGAAATGCACAATGGGGAAAAAAAAACAACATTTTCAACAAATGGAGCTGGTATAACTGGATGTCAGTATGTAGAAGAACGCAAATGGATCTGTATTTATCACCCTGCACCAAACTCAAGTGCAAGTGGATCAACGACCTTGGAATAAAATCAGATATACTGAACCTAACAGAAGAAAAAAGTGGGGAATAGCCTTGAATGCATTGGCACAGGATACAACTTCCTCAATAAAACACCAATAGTGCAGGCACAAAGATCAACAATAAATGGGACCCCATGAAACTGAAAGGCTGCTGTAAGGCAAATGATGCCATCAAAAGGACAGACGATTTTCACCAACTCCACATCGGACAAAGGGTTAATATCCAAAATATATAAAGAACTCAAGAAACTAGACATCAACAAACCACATAATCCATTAAAAAATGGGGCACAGATCTAAACAGAATTCTCAACAGAGGGATCTTAAATGGCTGAGAAACATTTTTAGAAATTTGGGTGGTGGTGGTGTGAGTGTTAGGATCCAGAGGCTGGATGGCTCAGAGACCAAGATTAGAACCAAACACGAATGAAGAAACAAAAAATGTCAATGTAATGATGCCTAACAAAATTTTACTATACTCATAGATTGGTGCCTAGCCCAATAGTCATCAGAGAGGCTTCATCCAGTGACTGATGGAAACAGATGCAGAGACCCACAGCCAAACATCAGGCTGAGCTTGAAGAATCCTGCTGAAAGGGGGAGGAAGGATTATAGGAGACAGGCAGTTCAAGGACATCACAAGAAAACCCACAGAATCAATTAACCTAGCTTCATGGGAACTCACAGAGTCAGAACCAACAACCAGGGAGCCTGCATGGGACCTAGGCCCTCTGTATATATGTGACAGTTATGTAGCTTGGTCTTCTTGTGGGACTCACTTCTTGTGGGACCGTCTCTGACTCTTTTGTTGGCTTTTGGGACCCTATTCCTCATACTGGGTTGTCCAGTCTTAAAACAAGGCGGGGGGAGTGCTTTGACTTACTGCAACTTAATATGCCATGTTTTCTTGATACTCATGGGAGATGTGCCCTTTCCTAAACAGAAAGGAAAGATAAATGGATGGAGGTAGATAGCAGGGAGGTGGAGGGGAAGAACTGGCAGGAGAGGAGGGATGGGAAACTGTGATTGGGATGTAACATAAATAAATTTAAATTTTAAAAAAAAGAGAGAAATGTTCAGCATCCTTAGCCATCAGGAAAATGCAAACTAAAATGTCTCTAAGATTCCATCTTACACCTGTCAGTATGGCTAAGATTAAAAACACAATAACAGTTCATGCTGGCAAGGATTTGGAGTAAGGGGAACACTCCTCTATTGCTGCTGGGAGTGCAAACTTGTACAGCTACTTTGGAAATCAATATGGCAGTTTTCAGAAAATTGGAAGTCAATCTACTTCAAGCCTCAGCTATATCATTCTTAGACATATACTCAAAGGACACTCTATCCTACCACAAAGACACCTGCTCAACTATGCTAATAGCAGCTTTGTTCATAATAGCCAGAAACTGAAAACAACCTAGACATCCCTCAGCTGATGAATGGATTAAAAAATTATGATATATTTACACAATGAAGTATTACTCAGCTGTTAAAAAATGACATCATGAAATTTGAAGGAAAATGGATGTGACTAGAAAAAAATCATCCTGGGTTAGGTAACCAAGACCCAGAAAGACAAACACAAAATGCACTCACTTATAAGTGGATATTATCTGTAAAGTAAAAGATAATCATGCTACAATTCACAGACACAGAAAGGCTAAGTAACAAGGAGAGATCGGGGGAAACATGTGGATCTCTTTGGGAAGAGGAAATAGAAGATATTTCAAGGGTGGACTGGGAAATGAGATGGGGATGGAAACAGAAGGGATCAGGTAGGGGGATGGAGGGAGAGAATACTTGGAGGGACAACTGGAATTGGGAGACATTTTTGGGTGAGGTAGAAACCTAGCACAATGGAAATTCCCAGGAATTTATGAGGGTGACCCTAGTAAAGATTCCTAGTAATGGGGGACCCAGAGCCTGAACCAGCCCTCTTCTATAACCAGGCAAGTCTTTCAGCGGAGGTATTGGGACACCAATCCAGCCACAAAACCTTTGACCTACAATTTGTCCTGCCTGCAAGATGTACTAGGGTAAAGGTGGTGCAGAACTTGTGAGAGTGGCTAACCAACGACAGCTCCAACTTGAGACCCAAGCCACAGGAGGAAGCCCACCACTGACACTGCCTAGAGGGTCAGGAGCCAGGGGCTGGCTAGCCCAGAGACCTAGGATAGAACCAAGCATGACCCCAACTGGGGAAAAAAAAAGTAAATAAAATTATTCCCAATGATATGCTATCCTTGTAGACAGGAACCTATCATAATCATCATCAGAGAGGCTCCATCCAGCAACTGATGGGAGCAGATACAGAGACCAATAGCCAAACATTAGGTGGAGCTCAGGGAACCCTGCAGAAGAGGGGAAGAAAGATTGTAGGAACCAGAGGGGTCAAGGACACCACAAGCAACAGCCCACAGAATCAACTAACCAAGGCTCATAGGGGCTCACAGAGACTAAACCGACAATCAGGGAGCTTATATGGGTCTGACCTAGGTCCTCTGTATATATGTGACAATTGTGTAGCTTGGTCCTCTTGTGGGCAACTAACAGTGGGAGCGGGGCTGTCTCGGACTCTTTTGCCTGCTTTTGAGACCCTTTTCCTCTTACTGGGTTGCCTCATCCAGCCTTAATAGGCGAGAAGGTGCCTAGTCTTATTGCAACTTGATATGCCATATCTGATTGATATCTGTGGGAGGTCTGCCCTTTTCTGAAGGGAAATGAGGGAGGAGTAGATCTGGGGGAGAGGAGAGGTGGTGAGGAGGGACTTGGAAGAGAGGCGAGAGAGGAAACTGAAGTCAAAATATAATATATGGGTGAAGAATAAATTAAAAATAAATAAATATAAAAATAAATAGTGTGAGAATGAAGCATTGCTGTTTTTGTGGGTGTGTGTAGGCCATTTGCATTTAACACGGTTAATAAGATGGGCATCTGCCACATTTGTAACTCCTTTCTATATACATCCTTTGTTTCCCTTCTTCTTTTCATGAATTCTCTGCCTTCAACACAAGATTCCATTTTGCCTCCTCATTTAATGTAATCATTTTATTTCTTGCCCACCTCTGTGCAAGAACACTAATAGATAAAAAGCCTTCTGAAATCTATTAACTTAGAGACCACTAGATTCCACTCACCCAAAAGCTAAGAATGTCATCAATAGCATGTGAGGCCTATAGAAAAGCTTCCTCAATCTTTTAACCACCTATCTGATGTACGTGCCAATGTGTTTTAAATCTGCACTAATTTATGACTTTCTTTGTTCTGGTCACACTCAAAACTATAAAACTTCATGAAAGAGCTTTCAAGTTGGAACTTGGACTTTGAGATAGCCCAAATCTGTGTTTCTGGGCCATGGTCACTCAAAACTATTTTCTATTTCCTTTAAGGTGAGAGCTGTGTTCTTGCGTCAACTGTTATCATTGCTGCTCCAACAGTTATAACTTAGATCAGTTTTAAAGGAAGTGAATAAAATGGTAAAACTTTCCCTTAGTTTATAATTTCTTGTATGTCCTCCCTTTCTTTACATTGATTCAAGAATATGATCTGTATCATTTGCATCTGACTGAAGAATGTCTTTAAACACTTCTTGTGGGGAATGTTTCTGGAGTTTCATCCATTTTTGTTTCTCTGAAGAAGAAAAATAAAGCTCCCTTTCTCCTGAAGCTTTAAAGCATCATTTTCCTGGTTATAGCAGTCTAGGTTTAACATAAATTAAATGTTTATATAAATTTGCATCTATTTCCTTGCACTTTCTACTTGAAGAGTTGGCAATAGTCAGGAGTTCTCTGATCCCAGTCCTTGCTCCTCCTGTGCAAAATGTTTTCCCACCTTGGTTTTCTTCCAAGATGTTCCTGTCTTTGATTTTCTTTAGTTTTACACAGGATGCCTTGGTGTTTAAGATCTTTTCTGAGTTTTTTTAATCCGTGGTTTAGTGTGTATGGTTGATTGAGTAGGATGACTTATGTAAACTCCATAAGCTCACATAGTAGAACACTTAATCCATAGTTTAGTGTGTATGGTTGTTTGAATAGGGAT
>CABHPP010155630.1:0-28722 GCA_902168425.1 Peromyscus attwateri | reverse complement strand
TAAAAGCCATGCCCGTGTGGCATTGCACCCCGCACAGCTACCAGACCGTGTCAGGTCTCAGTGACTTCCTCCGCAATGTCATTTGCTCCTCACAGCCATTCCATGACATGGGCGCTAGCGCAAGAGTTGAGTGAGGGGTCTTGGATGACTACCTGGATACGGGCTATAGTAAGCGGCTGCGAAGCCTTAAACTACAAGGCAAGCATGGTAATCGAGGCTGTCCCTTTCCTTTTTAAACTGTATTAACCCATATTCTTTTTAAAAATGTGTTTTTTAATTGAAACACAATATATTCTGATGGAAGTTTCCCCTCCCCCAACTCCTTCCAGCTCTCTCTACCTCCCCATCCACCCAACCCCTCACCTCTTCTTTCTCTGTTTAAAAACAAACAGGCAAACAAACAAACAAACCAGAATTTTTTAAAAAAGGGAAAAAGAGACCCACAAGAAACAAACACGTGCACGTGCACACACACACACACACACACACACACACACACCCCATCAAAACAAAATTGCAAACCATAATACACAAGCAAAAGACCAAAAGGACAAAAAATGTCCACAAAAGCAATATGAGACTGAGTTCATTTTGTGTGAGTCATCTTCTGTTGGGCACGGGGCCTACCCTGAAGTGTGGTTAATACTCAGTGAGCTGTTTTCTGCCAACCATGAAGTGTCCAAGCGCACGGGTACAGTGACTATGGGCTGAAATGGAAAAACTAAAGCACATCTCGCCCCCTTTAAGTTGTTGTCTCAGGTCCTGATGCTGAGAAAGCTAATGTCTTGAAGGCGGAGCTTATGAAACGCCCACATCTGCCCTCCTGTTTTATCCCAGGTTGCAGTCTTAACGACACAGGGTGTTGAAGTCTTGGTTTGGGTAGATCACAGGAGCAAAGTGGTTGCTTTTTAACTATCCCAGTGCCATAGATAATCCCTTCTTGGAACTCTCTAGGCTGGAAGGTGGCTACTTTACTCTCTTCAGTCTCTCAGAAGTCCCTTCAGGGTGACAGGTCTGTGGCAGCTCGCAGGCTTGGATTTGGAAATTGGGAGAATTTTAGGTTTGAAGGACTTAGGAAAGGCATACTTTACCTTCTCTCTCAAGGAAGCACCTACTTACCTGGCGTGAGAGAAACGGGTGTCAGTCAGCAGATCTTCACCCACTTGTTCCACTGTGGGGCCGTTTGAAGCTTGGACATGTCCTCAGGCTTGCTAATGGGATGATTGTACATGACAGGGTAGTAGAGACTAAATAATGCTTCCACAGCTTGCTTGGCCTTGTGGTCCTATTTCTGCCAAGGAAAGAGCATGCTGGGAGTAGCTACAGCCCTTTCTCCCTAGACCCCAGAATTAGTCATAGGAAACAGAACTGAGCCTAACTCGAAGAAGGGTTGCTCTAGCCCACCTACAGATCTTTAAGCAAGGCATATTAGCGTCTTTCTTTTTCTTCTTCTTTTGGTGTGTGCGTGTGTGTGTGTGTGTGTGTGTGTGTGTGTGTGTGTGTGTGTGTGTGATTCCATGTAAGAATACCATGCCACACTTGTGGAAGTCAAAGGACAACTTTTGATGTTAATCCTCACCTCCTTCCTCTGTTTGAGGTAGGTCCACTGTATGAAACACTAACTGGTCTGGGGGCTTCTAAGGCTTCTCCTGTCTTACTTTCTATCATGCCATAGAGAAGCTGGAATTACAGATACATGCTATCATTTTTATATGGATTCTGGGGAGATCCAAGCTCTGGGTCTCATATTTGCATAGCCGACATTTTATCCACTAAGCCATCTTGCCAACCAATGTGCTTGTTTTCTTAGACCACAAAGTTGTTTTTGTTTTTGTTTTTGTTTTTCATAGCATCATTGGTACACTAGCAGACTGATATTTGGGAGCTTGCTCAAATGTGTGGACATGGAGGACAAACTATGAGGACATGTCCCATTAAAACAACTCTTAGGACAGCAGCCTTGAGTAGAGCGCATCACCAGAATGAACTGGAAGTATCTGGGTGAGTTTCCTGAAACAACCCAAACTCTGAACTTTTTGTAAACTGCTCTGTGACCCCTTGTCACCCAAACAAACTTCATGGCCAAGAAGTTGCTAAACCATTCATTTCATCATCAGCTCTCACATGCAGTATGTAGAGGAAAGAGTGGTGGGTGTGGCGTGGGGCTGGACCAGAATTGCATACCACAGTCTGGCTCTTGTCTAGTCTGCACCTCTGGGTAAGTAATTCAACCTCTTTGAACCTCACTGTTCTTCTCTGCAAGATGGAGGTGGTCATAAAAATAAGATGATTGCCTGGTGATAGTGGTGCACACCTTTAATTTCATCACTCGGGAGGCAGAGGGTGGTAGATCTCTGATTTCAAGGCCAGCCTTGACTATAGAACGAGTTCCAGGACAGCTAGAACTACACAGAGAAACCATATCTGAAAAACAAAAGAGAAAAAGAAAGATAGAAAGAAAGAAGAAAAAAGAGAGAAAGAAAGAAAGAAATGATCATGTCTATTACTAGTTTCCAAACTACTTTTAGTGAGTGGGATGTTCTTTCAAACAAAGTTAGCCTACAAAACTGGTCATTTACTACATTCTAAATAATCGTCATTTAGTACCAAGTCTTTCAATGTTGACTGAACTTGTCTGGTTCCTACCCCACACCCTTAGGGTTCTCTGCAGCCTGCTTTGAAAGAAAAAATCCTGACACAGTGAAGATACTTGGCAAATGTAGGTGGTGGCAGTAGTGAGTATGTTGGTGGTGTATGATTTCAAAGTCTCTCAAAAGTTTTCACCTTCTTCTCCTCCCCTTAGATCTCTATTACTTACTGTAATTGGAAGGCCATAGCTACAGACTGTGTGTGTGTGTGCATGTGCATGTGCATGTGTGTATGTATGTGTATATGTGTGTGCTGTTAAGCTCAGCATAAGGACGAGAAGACTCAACAACACAGCTATCTTTATATTGTCATTTTTATAGTCCTGCAAGCATCAATGTATCTGCTAACCACCCACCGTTACCCTACGGTTGTGTGTGGTGGCTCTTTGCCTCAACATCAGTATTTGAGCAGAGCTTGATATTTGCATGCAGTCATCTCAGAAGAACACCCATGTATGGCTTGACACAGCTGTGCATTGTATCCCAGGCTACTCTTCCTCTGAGACATGATCAGCTCACAAGTCTATGACGGCATCCAATAAGGATAGTCAGTTGTTACTGACAATAATCTGTCCTGTGATCGTAATTTGGCAGGCACATCTTTACACAGCTCCTATGTGTCTAGCCCACTGCATCAGAACCACAACCCGAGGATATTTCTTCTTTTAAATTTACTCCACTGGAACACATGAGTCATTTGCACCTTAAGGAAGAGCCCATCAGCATCTATCCAGAGAGAATTATTTGGAGTGGAGTGAAGTGTCTCGATTAGAGTTCTCCCAGGAGCTAATCCCAAAACAAAGGCACAAGTAATCTATGTGTAAGGTGTAAGGTGAGGGAAATGCTGTTATCGAAGCAGGAAGCTGAGAAGGTAAGGAAAACAGGCCCATAAAAGTCGTGTTCTAAGGAAAATGATCCCTGTAATGGTGGTTGTTGTTTAACTCCTAAAAGCCCTGGGAGACTGTAGAACACACACCTCAGAATTTCTCATTCAGGAAGAAGTCAGAAGAGTATTTCTACACCAGTCTCCTCAGTCAATGGTGAGAATGCTTCTGAGGGCATTATTTCCCCAGCTTTTATGGCCCTCCAACAGCCTGAGCACAGTGACCTGGGTGAATGGAGACAGCTCTTTAGAGGCAGAGCCACCTCTCTTATCTACAAACCTTTATCTGTACGTCAACTATATCATCATCTCCTCTTCTTTCATCCTATCCTGCTATTCCTTGCCCTAGTCAGAATTTCTGTTGGCACAAGGCTTTTTAATCAAGGAGATATCCCACGCTGACATCATCAGGGAATATGCTCTTCTAGTTACTGTGACTTGGTCAAGATGTAGGTGTGTGGCTATTACCCACACAGTTATTTCGGGACTCATATACACTAAAATGTGCTCAAGTATTTTTCTGACTTCTGAATATATATCTCCTTGGTTCTCTTATGTTTTGATACCCAGATCAATTATCATCATTTATATAATAACTCCTTCCTTTGCCTGCTGGTTTACTAGCAGTTTTAGGTTGGGTGTAACTCTTACTATTTCTATCGTAAAAGTTTATTCTTCTCCCTATCTCCCCACCAAGAATCAATGACGTTAAATTTAAGCACATAAGAAGCACAAAATCCATAAGTAGGTCACCGGAGTTAGAGCAAGAAGAATTAGTTGTAATTAAATTCATGGTCTTTGAATCCATGTAGTTTAGTGATTGGAAACACAACTCCAGATAATGACTACTGGTTCAAAATACACCACATTTTCATGGAGTGTACCTTGACTCCATAAGAGGTCATCCCAAACTTGGCATCTCACCTGTGCCTTTATGAGTCAGTGTATGAGTTGTTTCAATCTAGTTTTAGACACACAGCTATTGTGTGATGTGGTATAAAATGGAGGCCGTAGATCTTATGGTTATTGTAACATCGCCTTGCCTGTGCAGTGAGTCCCTTGACAAGGCGATGATAGACAGCAGCCCATGACAAGTCAGGCGTTCTGAGAACTCTCAGACTGTAGTACCAGCTGTGCTGCTGGGACAGGAAAGGCAAACCCTTCCCATGAATGCATTATAGGGCCTAATATTCCTTCCATATCAGGATTTTGACATTAGTGCCAGAGGTATACTGTTCCTATATCTACCATGCTTTACTTCTTACCTGTTTGTGCAATTGGATATCAGCACAATCTGCCCTCTGGCTCCAGGCATTTAGAGTCTCTTTATACATATCCATAGGAGCTGTTAGGCTGTCAACCTAAGCTGATAGCTTGTTTTGTTGTTGTTGTTGTTGTTGTTGTTGTCGTTCTTGTTCTTGTTTTCTGAGATAGGGTTTCTCTGTGTAGCCCTGGCTGTCCTGGAACTAGTTCTGTAGACCAGGCTGGCCTCGAACTCAGAGATCCACCTGCCTCTGCCTCCTGAGTGCTGGGATTAAAGGCATGTGCCACCACACCTGGTGTGAAGCTCTGTTTCTTAGGACCACTTCAGTTATAAGAAGACCTTGAAGATAAGGTTTCTGGTACCAGCAGTTCTTTTGGAAGCCGATGGAAGCACCACCAGGCAGGAGAAGCCGGGGAGTGATACATTACCATGTGCACTACCAAAAACAGGCATAATCCTGCTAGAGAACTTTGGAAAACAATATGAAATGTGTTTCTTAGGTTATCTTCACTAAGTGGCATGAAAGCTGGGTTATTTATTTATACCAACTTGGTCCAGTCATTGGCTGAGGTGATGCCCATGGTGGCATTAATTCTTGAACACGTGGATCCCCTACAGTGAGAAAAGGACAGAGAAGAGAGCTGAGAACAGGGACTAAACTTGGGGAAGGTGAAGATGTCAGGAGAAGTCAGGGCCTTTTCCTAACTCTCACTTTGCTTAGTGTTGGTCTCATGCAAAGGTGTGGCTGCTTGGCATAGCTCTTTCTATGAACCTTAAAGAGACTGGAGAAAAGGAATACACAAATCTAGCATGGGTGTGTCATCCCGCAGCTTAGGGGAATACCTCTGTTGGGATGCAGCGGGGCCAGGGGCACAGGCATCTTAGCAGAGAGGCTGTTGTTTAGCTCTTCATGAGCCCAGCCTAGGAAGGAAAGGTCTCTGTGCTTGGCCTTGAGTTGCTAAGCTGTGCTAGATTCAATTTTGAGTTGTCCTAATGAATTTACTAAAAGTACAATGAGAAAATTAAAGAGGTCTGTCACTTTAAAAATGGCTCAAAGATATATTAATACACCTGGAGAGATGGCTTAGTTTAGCCTGTTTTTATCTTCTGGCCTGAGAAGAAATGAGGTCTCTGGTAGAATGAATGGATATAGCAGTTTCCCATGACTTAGTAAGATCGTTTTTACACTGGGCCTTTTGAGTGTCTTCTATTTTTTCCTCTATTGCAGTGTTCAGTGGAAGGTAGTATTGGAATTCTGGGATGCCCTCTCCTTCCTTCTCTCTGTGTTAAAGCCAACTGAGGTACAGATATAAAATCAGAACATCAACCTAAGTGTAGCAAAAGATTAGAAATAATCCCTGTTTGTTAATAAGGGACTGATGAAATAAATTATAGTGCAACCATAAAATGGAAGGCTATCAGCTATAAAAAGAGAAGGAATATGTTCTCCCAGCTTATTCATATGAAAAAATGCTGTGAGACTGGGAAGGAGGAAGGTAGGACTACATGTTTCAACATCTTATAAATCTTATACCTACAATAAAATCTGAGGAATCACAGAACAGTACTGTGGTGTTTTGAGTAAGAACAGTCCACATAGGCTCATATAGTTGAATGCTTAGTCACCAGGGAGTGGAACTCTTAGAAAGGATTTGAAGGATTAGGAGGTGTGGCCTTGTCGGAGGAAGTCTCCTCTCTCTCTCTCTCTCTCTCTCTCTCTCTCTCTCTCTCTCTCTCTCTGTGTGTGTGTGTGTGTGTGTGTCTGCCTCTCTGTCTGTCTCTTTCTGTCTCTTTCTGTCTCTCTCTGTCTCTGTCTCTGTCTCTGTCTCTCTCTCTATCTGTGTGTGTGTGTGTGTGTGTGTGTGTGTGTGCCTCTCTGTCTGTCTCTTTCTGTCTCTCTCTCTCTCCTTCTCCATCTGCAGATAAAGATGTAGTTCTCACCTACTGCTCCAGCACCATGCCTGTCTGAGTCCTGCTATGGTGACAATGAGCTAAGCCTCTGAACCTGTAAGCAAGCCCCCAGTTAAATGCTTTCTTTATAAGAGTTGCCTTGGTCATGATGTCTCTTCACAGCAATAGAATAGCAGCTCTGACAAGTCCTAATAGGGATTAAGGATGGCAATAAGGTAGATAGGAACCTGTTGGGGAGAAATTAATCTTTTAAAATGATTTTTGTTTATTCTTTGAGAATTTTATACAATGTATTTTTATCATAGTCTTAACTTCTCCCAAATCTAGAGAGAAACTTTTCATTGAATACCATTTTCTAGAAACATTAATGTATATTCCCTATGTATATATACATACACACAGAGAGAACCCAGAGAGGGGAAGATGTAGAAGGGATAACTTAAAATAATTGCTCCTGTGTACGTTATAAGTTACTGGGATGACCTTTATCATGATTTTGGGAAAGAGAGAAGAGAACAGAGGAAAAGACAGGAAGGTATGAATGAGAGAAGAATCCGAGTGCTCAGCCTGGAGGTAAAGGACCACATCAGTCTGCTGAGCACATCCTTGGTGTGTTCTCTGCACCTTATGCAGCAGATGTATTTTCCCCTGAGCAGGTGCTTGGAAATGTGACTGCTGAGGTGGGAGGCAGCTGGAGTGCTGTACGGAGAATCTGCTGGGCCTGTCTCTCTTTGCTGTTCCAGGGGAGGCAGGGCAGGGGATGGTTAAGATCATGGGCTCCTGAGACAGAATCAACTTACATCCAAGTCCTGCCTTTGACCTTCACTAGATATATGAGTCTCGTGTCTATTTTATCTTCCATTCACCTCCATCCCCACACCCATGAGGCACAAATAATCTGAGTGCCAACCATGCTCCCATGAAATGTGTCCTAGTCAGTATCTGGTCCACTATAGATGATCGAGTGCCTTTATTGCTTGTGTTCACTACTTTAGCAGCAGTGCTTTCAGACAGCAGTGTAGACCCTGATTCCTTGTACTTCAGGTAATACCAAGTCTATGATTTCTCAGGCAGAGCAGGACAACATGAACCTTCTGTCTTCAGTGTTCAACATGGTATTCGTGCTTCTGTGGCATCACGTAACAGCCTTGCCTGGGCATCTCTGAAGCACTGACACATCTGCCAGATGTGTCCTCTAGGGCTCAGGAGGTCTTTCCAGATGTAGTCTGGCGTCTGTGTTCTCAGACACCCCATAAGTGTTAATTCCCCATGTGACTGCTAAGTAAACGGCTTAATGTCATTGCAAAATGGCTCTAAAGGCTAATGGTTCTTCTAGCAGAAAAGCCCTCTCCCTGCCTCCAGCCACACCAGATTGTGAGTTGTCAGGAAGACGTGATGGGCCTCACTGTCCCCTCATCAATGAGCCTCTGAGAGTTTCATCTGTGATCAGCAAATCTTGTTTGAGGCAAGAAAAGGAAAAATAGATGTCAGCCAAGTTATTAGGGATTCTCCAGTCTTAATGTTATGTGTTTTATTCTGCCTGGAGGAAGAGATTTTAAGTTGCACCAATATTTGGGGTTCAAATAGTTCAGTCTATTCCAGTTTTGAAAGTGTTTAGTACAAAAAAATTGGGTATAGATGGTCTAGAATGTGCAAGACCCTGGATTTAATACCCAACACCAAGCCAGAAAAATAAGAACAAAGGGAAGGAGGAAGGGGAGGGGAAGAGGAGAAGCCTTGAGGACAGGGTGCTGGGTGCAGCAGAACGCACTTGTAGCCTCTGCTACTCAAGAGGCAAAGCTAGGAGGATCATTGGAGCCTAGGAGTTCAAGACCAAAGTGGGAAATAGAGTGAAGGCTGTCTGAATTTTTTTTCTTTTTGGTCTTGGTCTATGTTCTGGACAGACATATATTTCCTTGTTGTACCACCAAATAGCTTGTCCTAGAAGCATGAGATAAGCCAATAGCAGCTGAGGCTACTCTTCCATGTGGATAGATGGGGGAGGTAGTGAGGGACCTGGGGACCGTAAGGTCTGAGTTTATCTCCGAGGTCTTTTCCTGTATGAACACGCCAAAAATCTCAAAATCACAGTCCAGCAACAGGCAAGCTTCAGCCCTGAATGACGTCATTGGCCTTATCTGCCTTGCCAGTCACATCTGCTTTGAGGAAGAATTAAAGAGTGTAGATATTGTCGAGTTAGAACTGGAGAGAGGGGGATAAAGGGCTTTGCCGTTCCTGCCGTAGCAGATCTCTGCATGGCGCAGCTTAGTGTAAAGTCTGAGTAGGGGCTCTGGAGCCCTATGACCCAAGTTTAAAGCCAGCCGAGCTTCTCACCAGCACCTGGGTGGTTTTGACCAGTCATGTGCCTTCTTTCTGCTTCACTTCGTCTTCCGTTGAAGATGCTGGTGATACGAGCACTTGTTTCACCAGGTTGTAGTGCGGATTGAATGTGTTAATAAGGAGAAATAACCTTCACAGCAAGCAGTGTAGAAAGCCAGCCTCAACTAGCTAGTAATGTCTTTTCTTGTGCTTTTCAAGCACCTGGTACTGAAGAGCCCTTAATTCAGTGGAAGCATGTGGTTGGTATGAGGTCATTGAAATAATTCCTTGTGAATTACTTATAAAACTTGGATGAGAGGTCAGCTGGTGGCTAAGGCATGACTTCTGTGCCTATAAGAATAGCCTCCTGTTTTGCCTGGTGACAATCCAGATCCAGCGTCATGCAGTGACTTGCTGTAAAAGAACCCCTCATATATCTGCAGGCTGGGTAGAGCCTGCTCACAGTGCTCTGGGGAGCTCTGGGAAGGATGGAAGTTGTGTGTTTATAGTGTGTGCACACATACACACACACACACGTGCATATCCCACAGCAAACAGCTTCGACTTCTCTCGGGGTTTCTTCTCTCCGAAGTCCCACTTGGCTATGCTCTGAGGGTTTCCCTCCATGACCTTTTCCTTAGACCAGCAGCCAGTCTTGTTCTCTGACTGCCTCCTGGGAAATTCAAATTCCTTGTTCATTTCAGTAAGCAGAGCCAGTGGGCCCCGATTCAGCTTCTTCCCACAGTCTCACTACATCGAACACAAGCCAGACCAGCATCTATGATTCAGTTTACTGATACATCAAAATGACCCTTTCCTAAGGGATCCCAAAGCCAACAATGAAAACGCCCACTCTTGCTTACATGCCCTCAGGCCTGGGGCATGTTATTTTCTTAGTCATCTCATTCTCAGGTAAGCTGTCTGAGAAACGGAGATAATGATAGTGCTATTAGAGTTATGGGGAAGAAAGCGTGGAATCATGCCTGGGAAACAGAACAGTGCCTGATACACAATCAGACTGCCGTGCATGCTTTATGAATGAATGGACAGCCCCACGCCTCATGTGAGTGGGGCTTCTCATAATAAAAAATGGACACTGATAACGATTTGTGGTTATGTGTAGAGAGCACAAAGGAGTCAAGAGTTGGGTCACAAGTAATGGTGGAAATTTTTGCAGCTTACTTAACCATTCTCCATATTAACTTCCCCTATCACAAAATGGGGAGAGTTACATTTTCTTATGGCTTGTGGGAAAATTAAATGAGGTAATACATGTAAAACCCAGTCTAGTCCAACTAAGAGTTTAGAAACCCTTGGTACTACTAGAAGCTCATGCCTCGGATTGAGCTATTAGGATATGAAAGTATATCTGCTTCCTTCCCCGGTATAAAAATTGAGTTTGCAAGGCTCAGATATATTTAAGCAATCTTAATGTTATTTTTTTTCCTCTTGAAAGCGTTGGTCAAGACAGAAATCATTTAATTTAGGCTAATAGCTTTAGCTCTAGAGGTTGAAAATTACTGCAGGATCCATAAATGTGCTAATGGCTCCCTCTTGATATTTGGCTTAGGAAATCCCAACTTCTTTGGGGCCTTTTGGCTTTGTAGTGGTTTCCTCTCATTGGTTACACATTCAGAATTAATTCGGGGTATGAGCTAATAGCCTAGCACTTCTGGCTGGTGTTTCCTTTGATTTTGTGTAAATTGTTAGCAATTGGCCATATTCCACAAGCAACTAGTTACAAAGATGAACTGTGGATGCATGAGCAGAGTTAATGCCTAGATCAAATAAAGCTTGCAACAAACTTAATGTGATGTTATAAAGGCTATGCAAAATCAATATTGTGCCTGGTGGTAATTAGACACAAACGCAGTTCACGGAGATGACTACAGCCACTTGCTCAAAGCAAGTCCATCCAGGATTAGCCCCCAAAGGAAAGGGTTAGGCCTATCAGGAGCAGAAAGCAACTTGGAGCCTTTCGGGATGTACCAGAACTTGGAGTGTCTAGATGCCTCCCTTTGGAGGTGGGGCGAGGGTAACCAGGAAGATTAGGAACAGGGCATGATGGTCCTTTTAGGGAATTGTTGGTAAAGGAATCCATGTTGGAATTTCTAACTGTCTTGATGTTGCACAGACCTTGTGTGGATAACAACAGCCACTCTGAGTTCCTGTGTGCAAGAGCTGTCTTGTGTCCACTGGTTTGGATGTGAACGGTTTATGTGTTTGAACACATAAACCAGATGGTGGCGCTGTTTTGGAAACCGGTTGAAGCGTTAGGAGACAGTCCCGCTGAAGGAAGTGAGTTAGTTACTAGAAGCAGGCCTTGGAGTTTTACAGCACAGTCCCACGTCCCCTCCACCCTCTGTTTTCTGTTCCTCCAAGACATGAGGAGGTGGTGCATCCCAGCTACACACTCCTGCCACCCTGGAGCGACTGTCATCATAACTTCACCATGATAGACTATGTCCCCAAACTGTGGGATTAAAGTCCTTCCTGCTTTAAGTTTCTTTTATCCAGTGTTTTGCCATAGCCATGAGAGAGATAACCAGACCAGGAGGTCATAAATGCCATCTGAGAACCACATGGCCAATAATTTCCCTCTATTGCAGACATATTCTGTTGTCGAATATATTCTATTACATTCTAACATATTCTCTGGTCGAATCCATGAAACTCTAGCAGTTTCAGTCAAGAGGAGGGACAACAGAATGGAAAGAGTGTGGAAACTGACGGGGCCATGTTTGAATCCCTTCTCTTGACTTGAGTGTGTGTGCTTCGGCAAGTTACTTTGCCTTTCTAAGTCATCTATGGAATGATAGGACTGACCTCAGAGTGGGGAGGGCCAGGCGGACTTCAGTAAGTAAACTGTGCAGCATGCACGAGATGGTGGAGGTGTGTACCTATATGCTATTTTATTTCTAATTTAGGGAAGTTCAAAGATTTGAGGGAACTTACCACCTTTCATAAAGATTTACATCTCAAAATCCAGGTCAATGCTCAGAGTGAACTGATTTCCCAGTGTCCCTCTGAGTGGGATTGTTATGTCATAGGATGTATGGATGTACATGTCTAACTCTGGGTTGTGTATGTTTAAGAGATAATAAATGGCTTTGTAAACACTAAACAGTTTTAGAAAACTTATACAGCTGTTTGTGTTTTCTTGAGCAATGTTGTGAGAACTCCAGTTGCCTGCCTTTCTGGTTTCTGGTGGTGTTAACTATCATCTTCTTAGTGAGTCATGAGCTTCTGTGGTTTTTCATGTGCTTATCGACAGTTGAATATTCACACTCATATAGCTCCTGCTCAAGGGCCAGCTTTTCATACTGATTTGGAGTAGTTCTTCATATAATCTGTACCTGAGATCTTTAGCTGTTTCAGATATTAATTGGTAAAGAAAGCCCCTGATTTAAATATAGTTCTACATATTAATCTCACTTCCACTTTTTAAAGTCTCATGAATGAGACTTTAATGAGATAGCATGTAGATTCCGTCACTTACATTACCTGGTACTCATAAATGCCATTTGAGAACCACATGGCCAATAATTTCCCTCTATTGTAGACATATTCTGTTGTCGAATATATTCTATTATATTCTAACATATTCTATGGTCGAATCCATGAATCTATGAAACTGTAGCAGTTTCAGTTGAGCTCATTTTCAACACACGTGAGGGTGGGTGCACATAGCCACTGTGAAATGGTCACGTATGCTTGGGTGCGATTCCATTTCAACTGTTTGTCTGAGGGTGGTCATACCAAAGAGAAGATGGAGGAAGTTTCTGAGGGTGTAAACCTGCAAGAGGACAAGATTTCAGAGGAGAGGTTAAGTTGTATGAGATAGAGGTTTGAGCAGACATGGAATGTAGCCAGTGGAGGCTCTGGAATATGCAGGAAAATGAGAGAAATTGGGAGGAAGTGAGTCACAGGATAGATCGAAAGGACAGAAGAGCAGGGAGGAAGGCAGAAAAGAAGATGTAAGCTATGGCAACAAATATCAGAAACTCAAATATAACAGGGAAAGTTATGGGTAGGGGCTTGGCCTGAGAAGAGCTGGGTGCTTGGACATCTCTCCCTCTTTATTGCACTGGAAGGCCCTAATGGTCTGTGCCACATAACAAGGCTGTTTTGATAATAGAGACATTTAATGTCCTCTGTTCCTCCCTCCTGATGGGGAGTAAAATGGATCATTCACTTTAAGGTACTATATGAAATAAAGAGAATGAAAGCATTTTAGAAGCAGCAAACACTGTGAAAGTACGTATCCCACGTCAAGTTTAT
The DNA here is from genome assembly GCA_902168425.1 of Peromyscus attwateri. Taxonomy (NCBI): domain Eukaryota; kingdom Metazoa; phylum Chordata; class Mammalia; order Rodentia; family Cricetidae; genus Peromyscus; species Peromyscus attwateri. The sequence goes on along the minus strand of CABHPP010155630.1, from coordinate 15,416 downwards.
GGAACTAGTCCAGCCTAAAATGATCCACATCTTGGAGGGTTCCATTTAGGTCATACTAGGAGACTCTATTATATCATATATATATATATCCTGCTTGCTCCTGCTTGCAAGAAAGTAAAATCCCAATGTGAACTCTTCAACAATCAGAGGAAGGTTTTAGCTTCCATAATGGAGCAGTCTAGAGCAGGTGCTGCCCTCAGATGAGACCCTTTCTGGCAGCTCAAATGGTATCACTGAAATGAGCAGAATGGGGTCTCTCTGAGTGCAAAGCCTGAGAGCATGACCAGAGGATGGAAGAATGGAGAAAAACATCCTGTCCACAACACATGCAGAGCGCACTGGAGAGATTCCAAAAGCGACGTTCTCTCCAGACAAGGGAAGCATGGGGATTTTAGTTAGGGATCCTACATAAAAGGGGAGGCACATTTCTGAATACACTCAGTTTAAGGTCATAGTTCAAGACAGAAAGATGGCAGATCTATTTTGTAGTATGCTCAGTTCACAGTCATATTTTGAAAGATTAATATGGTGGACAGGAACACTTCAGGACATGCTCAGTTCATGGTCATAATCAAGATGCTGAAGAGAAGGGTCTCTGGAAATGGTTAGTTTTCTCTCCAAAAGCTTAACCAGACACAAGAACAAAGGACACGCTGAAGTTACATTAGAACAGAACTTTCTCCTAGAGGGGCCTGCTTCACTTAGAAGCAGATGAGCCTCCAAGACACGTCAGTTTTTATTCTTGAGGGGTTCAGGGATGGAGCTCATTCTTTTAAACCGCGTGTGGCCTGATGGGAGTGCTGTAACCCACTAATTAGAGGACTGAAACTCTAGATAACAAAGCAAGATAGATCTGCAACACTGCGGCTAGAGTTCAGTTTATTTTATTTTATCAGTAGTAATTTCACTGAAACCTCTTAAGGTGCATCTAAATATGACATAAACCACGGATAAAATCAGTAAAATTGACATTTCTAACTTAAGTGGCCAGCAAATATAGACTTAATGTCCCGAGGAATCCAGGCCAAAACGCAGTTAAGCAAGCAAGCCAAAGCTTAGTGTTCTACACTGTAATAATGCAATTGTAGGGAATGTGATTTGAACTTCTGGTAAGAGCAAGTAGGAGGGCGGTGGTGGCGTACGCCTTTAATCCCAGCACTTGGGAGGTAGAGCCAGTCGGATCTCTGTGAGTTCGAGGCCAGCCTGGTCTACAGAGTGAGTTCCAGGACAGAAACCAAAACTACACAAAGAAACCCTGTCTCAAAAAACAAAACAAAACAAAACAACACAAACAAAAAAGCTGGAGGAAAGAGCAAGTAGGAGAGGAAGGGAAAGGGGCCCTGGGGCTTGTCTTTGCTTCTTATTCGACCCTGTGGCTTTACGGTGATTTCAGCTGCAGTTCACAGGAACATTTGCCCGTTTGGATGGGAAGTGTCCACCAAAGGGAGCTGTGTGTTCTGAGTATCCAGCTGGAGATACTGTCTGAGAGAGTTTAGAGAGTTTTGGAGGGTTGGGGCCTGGCAGGAAGGGAGTCACTGGGTGCTTGTCCTGGAGGGCCCTGTCTTCTCCTAGGCCTGTGTCTCTCTGTCCCTTTCTTTCTGCATCCCCCTGCCTGAGGTGCACAGGCCCTTTGATAGGAGCCTTCCACCGTGATGTTCTGTTTCACCACAGGCCCCAAATGAAGGGACCCAAGAACTTACTGCATGGCTGACTGGGTTCAATCTCTAAAATTATAAGTCCAAATCAATAACTCTTAGCTTATCCTCGCAGGTTATTTTTGTTGAGCTGCCGAATGCTAACTAACCCAGCTTCTGGAAGATCACTTGACCTCTTACTCAGGCGTGGTGAACCTGGGGACTCATGCTTGGGGATGCCAGGGAAGAAGAAATAATTAGTAAGAAAGGACCTTGTCCCATTGGAAGAGGCTGGTCTAGAGGGAACCCTGATGTCCAGGATTTTAAATACACCCTCTTCTGAACCGCCACGTGTTTGAGGCCCCTGTGCTACAGCAGCAAAGTAGCTGGGCTAGGGGCCAGACAAATTTTTAGAAGTCGGGGTCTAGTAGCCTGCTTCTGTGGCGTTTGGCTGCCAAAAAACCAGTTTGGTGTTTTGTCTCCAGAATAGCTGTTGCAGGGTCCAGACTGTTAGTGACTGCTCCATGGTCGAATCATTATCCTTCTAGGAGGGAATGAGAGCCTCAGCGGTATACGTACATGTGTGCTCTAGATGCCTACCCACCCCAGCTGGGCACCAGTAACAAGCCAAAGTCCAGCTTGGTAAGACCAATGCAGTCCATTCAGACTACAAATGAGGCGTTGTTTAAAAAAGTACAGGTGATTCCCCAAACAACTGCATCACCCAGAAGTTTCACCTCGTCAAGGATGATGACTGGAGTCTGCATCCCTGAGTCTTGCTTTTAATTAACCTTTTCCTTCTTATACACTACTAGCCTCTCCCAAGATCACTTGCACTAGGGGAGGGGATGCGCGGGTGGGGGTGGGGGTGGGGGATGGTGTTGGTGCGAGGGGATGGCGGGAGCAGAGGAACAAAGCTGAGCTCTCAGGTCAGGGTCTCCTGAACCTTCTTTCTTTCATCTACTAGGAAATGTTAGTATCTTCATTACCATAATGTTACTAGGAAATGTATCATCATATCCACAGACCTGGATACTACTGTGTCTGTTCTAGTTGCTATGCCTACAAGGCAACGTCCAAGAGGGGGAAAAAAGTACCATACAGTAGCAGCTTCTCATTGGCCCAAGCTAGGTCACGTGGCAACACCTTATCCAGTCTCATAGTCAATAGTCTGATACAGGCTAATGTAGCATATGGTCAGGGTCCGGCACGGAGGTAGGTATAGAGTCAATTCTGCCAACCACACCAGGAAGGATGGAAGAAAACTGATGACTTCTCCAACAAAAGAAGAGTGTTGATGATGCTGAGGAAGCACTAGACAAGGATTCTCCTCACACCTCACAGGAAGAGCTGGCTGGGGCTTTGCACTCCTTCAATCCTAGCACTGGGAAGCAAAGGCAAATGGATCTCTGTGGGTTCAAGGCCAGCCTGGTCTACACAATGAGTTCCTGGATGGAGAGAGCTATAGAGAGAGACCTTGTCTCAAAAAAAAGAAAGAAAGAAAGAAAGAAAGAAAGAAAGAAAGAAAGAGAAAACTCTCACAAGAAAATTTGGACCATCAGGGAAAGTGCACGTACTAAGAGCAATCACACAACTTAGGATCCACTCTCTAACCAAGTACATTTTCCTGTATTTGGCTCGGGTTTCCTGTTGATTAAGGGTCTTGGTTGTGAACAATGGAAATTGGCTCTGAACTCTGTAATGAAAAATGACAAACTCAATACCAAAACAGCCCAAACTCAAACTCTCTGGAAAGAGAGTTAAATTGGGGTAGCATGCGTCACGTGTCCAGTAGAAGGGACCAGATCCTCCACGGCCACCTGCAGGAGAAGAGGGTTTCTTCACTGAAGAAAAGGAGGCGCACAGGCTCTGAATGCTGGATTTCGGGAAGGCGGGGTGGATTCCCACGCCAAGCACTTTCAGCAGCTGCTCTCTATACATTGCTCACCAACCACAGGGCTGCGAGCTTAAAGAAAAAAAAAAAGAAAAAGAAAAAGCCCCGCATGGACAGAAGACCTGACCTGTGTCCTGGCTGAGCTGATGCCACTTGCTGTTTTGACTTGGACTCATTCCAAAACTTCTCTGAGTCTTTATTCCTCAGAAATGAAAAGAAAACGAGAACCTAGTCATTGAAGTCTCTTGAGGGTCAGGCTTTGGCATTCCCCTCCAGATAGCCATCATCTTGCCAGTTAATCTCTGAGACGTAACACCCAGTGCCCTGCAGTTCACCCTTTTACATAATCACTAGCTGCAGGATCATGCTGTGATACGTATGTTTTGTGAGTGTCCATCTCCTCATCCTTGATCAGCCCTCCCTTGCAAGTTGCTGTGGGATTAGAATCACAGCTTTGTGCCTAGACAAGTTCAAGGGATGGCTTTGGACTTGTGGATAGCAGGATTCCATATTTGTTTAGCCTTATTTATTTATTTATTTATTTATTAACTGTGCAGGATCTAACCGACTGTTTACACCCTTGAAATCTCTGAGATTTCTGTGTCTGTAAAATGAGATTATTTCTAAATTCCTCTTCATGGGATTGGCATGAGGATTAAGTGAGATACTACATATAACATATTTAGTACGGGCTTGCCATACAATACCCTGTACTTACTACAGTTTATTATAATTGTTTGTAGGAGTTTTATTTGGAATTCTCTCTATAATTTTTTCTGTAATTATGAAAGTAACAAATGCCTATTTAATTTTGAAAAGTTTCTAACTATTATAGTTGGATATTTTAGTATAGTAACAGGCTTATATAAGAAAGTGCTTTTGCAAGAGCAGAGAGTGCTCTTAACAGACAAGCCATCTTTCCAACCCCTAGTAATGGTTTGAAGCAGATGTTTTTAGTAGTTTGGGCATCTGTCCCTAAGGTTTTCATACCAGTATACTTAATATAATGAACCCTAAAAATACATTCATAATAAATATAACACACAAAAAAATAAACTCAATAATTTAACTTCTGGGTTGGAACCATGGCAGATAATGTTTTTAGCTGACTGACATATTTTAGTATGGTATAAACTATATTCTTGGTTTCTTTGAAGAATTCCTTATCTGCTTCATGTAATTTTTGAATATTTCACAATCATTGCCTATGACCACCCACCTCTGGATTCATCATAGTCTGGAGAATGTGACCCAAACTAAGCATCCCGTGACATGGTAGCAAGTTAAAGCAGTGGCCATGCAGCTTGGGTTAGACATTGCCCGACATTAGAAGTTGAAGCAATAGAGTAGCCTTCCTGTCGTAGGTTCAGTTGTGCCCCTATACCAATAGATGGATTGAGGTTCTAATCCTTGGTACCTATGAATGTGGTCTTCTTTAGAAATAGAGTCTCTGGGGCTGTAGACCGGGCTGTAATTAAGGTGTGATCACACTTGGTCAGTGCCATCATGGCATGTATACCAATAATGCTTCCCAAAGGCCCACGTGTTGAAGGCTTGGTATCCAGGTAAGTACTGTTGGAAAGTGATCAAATCCTTAGGAAGCGGGGCCTAGTAAAAGGTTTTAATGTGTGTTCTATTGGCAAATCGTCATGGAGTGTTTAAATTTATCGAAAGTAGATTCTGGGAGCCAGCAGGCCCTCTTTTGTCTCCTCAAAAACTCCCTGGACCAAGGTGGCATGGTGCCCTAACTCCTAACAAGGAAAACAAGGAATAAAACTAGCAAGCAGTTAAGTATCTTTAAAAGTGTGGGAGCCTATGAGAAGGGTACTTGTCGCTCTTCCAGAGGACTGGGGTCCAGTTCCTGGCACTCACCTCAAGTGGCTTACCACTGCCTGTAACTCTAGCAGGATCCAGTGCCTTTTTCTGGCCTCCAGAGAGCTGTACATGCATGGTATACACACATACATTCAGGAACAGACATAAATAAAAGTAAATTTTAAAAAACAGTTGTGTTCTTGAGAACAGCTAAAAGGTGAACTATTTCTAACCACAGTTACCTTGTTTATCATATATCAAAATGCCAGCAGAGGAGAGGGAAAAATGGAAACTTATCCATCAAGAGGACAGAGGGGACCCTCTGCCCCAAATTCTCTGGATCAGGAACTCCAGCTGACTGCCTCAGTTTCCCCAGTAGGTTTCTGTTAGATGACTGTTAGTATTGATTTGATACTGTTACCTATAGGTTGCTATCTGCTATTTTACTTGGAAGCCTCACCCAACAGGACACTCTGCAGGCCCAGGACTACCAGCTGGGAACTCCAGGCTGGCTGCCTCAATGGGTCTTCCAAAGCTGAATTCTTCTGGGTATTTGTAAGCTGATTTGATGGTGTTACCTTTTGATTACTCTCAGGTGGGCGACTCCAGTGGTCTCTGCTAGATTTCTGAACACCTAGCTACTGTTCGCTGCTTCTCTCTACTACCCATTATTCTTTTACTTCTGCTTGCTGTAATCTTAATAAACTCAACCATCCAATACAAAAACCATCAGCTATTGTAGATCATTCTCCAGACCGTACAGATCTATCCTTAGGTCATTGTGGGTGTGCCTTCAACCAGGATTGTGACACTCTGCCTTCTTCCTCTTCTGGTATTTTCTCTGCTTCAAAGCTCATGATCCAAACACCTTGTGTGGCTTCCATTAGTGTGGACCAAAGATATGAAGATGCTCAGGCTTGGACTGGAACCTCCAGCATTATGAGCCAAAATAAAGCCCTTTTCTGTAAATTAATTGCCTCGGGTATTTCAATGGTAATACCATGAGGCTGGCTAATAAATTTAGGGTGGATGTTTTGTGATATCCACAACAGTCCAAATAAGGAAACTACCGAAGTCCAACTTAGTGAACCATTGAGTTATATTGCGGTTACTTACAGGAGTGTGGGGGAGGGGTTGTTTCCAGGAGAGGAAATGACAAAGGCATCATCAAAAGCCTAACCCAGCACCGGTGATGGTTCACGAGAGCTAGGATCGTGGACCTCACTGCACAATTTGTAGGCAGCACAAGCGTCCAGGCAGTTTCACCAGTCTCTGCCTCTTCCAGGTAGCCCAGCTTGTCTGATAGTATCGCTCAGCTGTCCTGATGGCTTACAGACTCTTGGGGAGGGAAGAACCTATCGACTCTGGTTAGTTTTGGGAATTTCCTGAAGCCTTTGGGTTTGTAATTTCCAGGGTTAATAAGCTTCTGTGCTGGCTAGTTTTATGTCAACTTGACATAAGTAGAGTCATCTGAAGAGGGAATCTCAAGTAAGAAAATGCCTCCATAAGATCTAGCTGTGGGACATTTTATCCATTTGTGACTGATGGAGGAGGACCCAGACTACTGTGGGTGGTGCCACCCCGACATGGTGGTCCTAGATTCTGTAAGAAAGCAGGCTGAGCAACTATGAGGAGCAAGCCAGTAAGCCGCACTCCTCCATGGCCTCTGCATCAACTTCTGCATCCAGGTTCCTGTCCTGATTGAGTTCCTGCCCTGACTTCCCTCAGTGATGGACTGTTGCCGGAAAGTGTAAGTTTATTTCAAAACCCTTTCTTCCCCAAGTAGCTTTGGTGATGGTGTTTTATCACAACAATAGTAACCCTAACTAGGACAGCTTCCCTTGCAGGATAGAATGTTTCACACACACACACACACCCTTTAGAGCATCCTGCGTCTTAAGGAATTTCCCTCCCAAGTGAAAGGTTTTCACTCAGAGGATATTGCCACACAACAGTGGACCCTATTCTGATATGACTAAGTGTCCTTAGAGAATGAGGAGAAGAGATGAATGAGGAAAATGTCACTTGAGGATGGAAGCAGGCTGTGATGATGCTACAAGTCGAGCCCACGTACGTAGACTTGCAAGAGGCCAATTTCTATTTTTCAAAGCTACCCAGCATGTGACAGGCAGTTTCCTACAGAAGCTAGGACCTAGTATAACTCCCATTCTTATATTCAGATGTTTATGGAACCTGAGGGTTTGGTATGACTACCATTCCCAGCCTCTGGAGAAAGAGAAGGTCCAAAACAGAGAGATGAAACAAGATGAGAACTCGGCTGGTAAGAAGTAGGTTCTGACATCACTGATTCCAAGTCCAAGTCCGACCTATTACTCTGCTTCCCCTAACAATCCCTTATACCTGCCTCGGAGCTTTCTAGCCCAGCCACTAAGGACAGTAGGGCTATCATTATCCTGAAATGTTGGTTCCTTCAGCCTCATAGTCATTTTGCCTGGGGTTAGCAGTCTCCTTCCAATTGCAACAGTAGTCGACTCAACGTAAGATTCCTCTGTGGGCTCTGTGATCATTTGCTGTGCGTGCTTTGACATGAGCTGAGAAAAACCGACTTAACCTCCCAGCCTTGTGAACCCATAGTCCCTGTTTTTGCTGACACTGTTTTGACCTCAAATTATGTCATTTGAAATGAAACAGATCCTGCTCTATTCCATGTTATTAGCTGCCAGTTTGGTGAGTATTTGGAGACTGTCTCCCCAAACTTACTAAGACTAACATTTAAAAGGGGGATGATTTTATGTGTTGACTAGGTAGGTTACAGCTGACAGTCTTGCACATCGTTAGTGGGAATAAAAATAGCATGACTTCTTTGGAGAACTATTTGGTTGTTACCATAAAGCTAGCCAATTATTTAACTACTAGGGATAAACCCAGGAGAGCTAAGTAGATATGTTCACAAAAAGATTTAAACAAAAAAGAAAAAGTTTATAGAATTATTCCTAATGGTCAGTAACTTGAAACAGTCCAAATGTCACAGCAACAAGATGTTAGATAAATAAATGATTGTATACTTTTGTAGTGGAATTCTATATAGCTTATAGAAAAAAAATCAACACATACAAGAGTATAGATGAATTTGATATTGTATTAGATTATAAAAACCACATACAGAAGGATATGTATTATATAATTTCATTTAGATGATGCTAAAAAACAACATACATGTTTGAATATTTGTGCAAGCTAAAATTGTGGTTACTTGTAAGATGGGGTGGGGGGCTGGAAGGTGGCGGGTGGAGGGCTGGGAGGCGGGGGGTGGGGGTTGGTTAGCAGCAGTGGGAGCTGAACAAGGAAGAGGTGTGAAGACTTCCCTGATGTATCCAGTGCTCTGTATCTCAATCTGGGGTGTGGTAACATCTGTCCACATAAAAAGCCACACGGGACACTGTATCAGTTATTTGTCTCCTTACTGCAACAAAACACAGGACTAAACTCATTAAAGGGAAAAGAGTATTTTGTCTTACAGTTGAGAGTGTAGTCCACTGTTTCAGGGCAGTCCTGGAGGCAGGACCTTGCAACAGGACACTTCCAGTCAGGAAGCAGGGATACAGGAATGCTAATTCTCAGCTGGCTTTCTCTTTCTGTTCAGTCCGAGATTCCCCACTATGGGATGGTGCTGTCTACAGTTGTTGGGGGTCTTCCTGCTTCAGTTAGCCTGATCTAGAGAATGCCTCACAAGCATGCCCAGAGGCTTGTCTCCTTGGTGACTCCAGAGCCTGTCAAGTTGACAATATCAACAGAATCACAACAGTACACTTTACTTTTAGGTGTGTTATCATGGAAATAGAAAACTCTAGGGAATAAACAAAAATAAACAGAAAATTTCTAGGGGGAAAAACAGTGCTTTTTAAACTTGTACAATGATATTAAACGTTAAGAATCTTAGCCTATTCTTACTTATCTCAATCTTCAGAGAAAAATCATTGTTGATTTCTGAGATGTAATATTTCCATTTTCTTAATTTTAGTAAAATTCTGATTATAGTAAACTGATTATTTTGTAATTTTTGGATACATTTTTATGATAGTAAATACTCTTCAACACTATTTTCCATGTTGGTAAAATACACCGAAATGTCCTTCACTGGAAGTAAAACTCATTTTTGGTGGACTTTAAGATTGTTTCTTATGGCTTGGCATTAAAGATCTGAGGAAAAATAAATGTGCATTCTTGCTCTTATATATTTCCAAAGTCTTCCCTCAGGAAGATTTTCTGTGAGACTTGCAAAAGTGCTGACCTGTTCTCCCTCCCTCCTCTCTCTGTTCCTCTCTTTTCCCCCTCCCTTTCTTCCTCCCTCCATTCCGCCCTCCCTCCTTCCCTTCTTCCCTTCCTTCCTTCAAGGTAAACACATCTTTTATTACTCTTGTTGTAACATTGGAAATTACTTGTCCCATTTTTCATTGGAGGACACCAGCAGCGGCAGCATGTGGGTTTTGCTTTGCCTTTTGTTATTTACAGTCTTGAACACACAATATTAGAAGAGTATCATGAGCCTCCATGAAGCCATCACTCACTTTAACAACGCTTAACATTTTTCTGTCCTTACTTAATCTGTGTTCTCCCCTCCACCAACATGCAGCACATTCCCTTTTCTGCCCTACGTAAAGCAAGTTGTCGGTGCTGTCATTGTTTTTAACCCTTAAGTAGTATCTCTAGTGGACAAGGATAAGACACACATGCACGCCTACATCTATGTACACACCACTGTCACTATCACACATAATCTGTGATTCATTTCTGACTGAATCTTTCATAGCTACCCCACAATGTGTTCACACACACACACACACACACACACACACACACACACACACTCACACACACTTAAACATTCTGTTTGCTGGAATTGGGGAAGAATTCTACATTGAATTTGAGCTGTCTATGTCTGAGGTCCCCATCCTTCTCCCTCGCTTCCCTCTGTACCCTCTAATTGCCCCAATTCCACTTCTTGGAGGCCTTGGGTGGATCATTTGTCTTGTAGAAGATCCTATATTCTTCATTTGACTGGCCGCATCCCTGTGGGTCTTCCATATGCTCCTCTCACACCCGCGACATGCCCACAAGGTGGTATCTTGGCAGAAGCTCCATTAGATCGCTCCAAAGTTGCTGAACCCTTGAGCCAACTGCTAAACAGCCCCTGGAAAGGTCACAGCTATTCTAAAAATCTAAACCATTCTTAAGGACTCATTCAGACGTCAGGGTAAGTGTTTGTTCAAACTTTGCCTAGCTGAGGGTAATGAAAGTAAAGCCAGCTTTTGGCATCTGGTAGACTCCTCCAGATGCCAGTGAGAGGAAGTGTACTGGTGTGAAATCTCCCAGGCAAGCCAAAGGGGGTGGGAACAATGATTGCTTCCATGTTTACTTAGTCACTCCTAATTCTGTGTCTCTTGGCTGAGAGCACAGGAAAAAAAAAAAAGGAATTATTATACAATGGCTAGCTATCAATTTCATACCACCTGTGGGATGGACTGATTCACTTATCCTGAGGAGAGAAAGTGGTTTCCCTCTAGTTTTTACATTCAGTATTTAGAAGACTTCAAATTAAACTGACAAAACACAGGTTGCTGGGCTGAGGCCAGACTGAGTTAGTAAAGTTCTTACCATGCAAGCGTGAGGATATGTGTTTCCAAAACCCATGGGAAAAAGCAGAGTGCTGTGGCATACACTTGTAATCCCCAAAGAGGAAGCAGGGGGAGGTACATCCCTGGGGCCTCCGGCCAGCTGACCCAGCCAGTGAGAAACCCTGTCACAATAAACATGGTGGATGGTTTCTGAGGAACAACAGCCGAGGCTGACCTCTAGCCTCCACATTCACATGTACACACACACACACACACACACACACACGCACGCACGCACGCACGCACAAATAGATAGGCAAGACTTCCTTCACTTAGGTGAAAGTTCATGGGAAAATGTGACGTAAGGAAGTGGCTTATAGAACACCGTGCTGGCAAAATGAGAGCAGTGAAGGATGCTTACAGACGTTCGAATGACTTAGGAAAGATGGGTGAGCCTTAGGAAATGAGGCAGCAGACCCGATAGTTGGTGACAATGTCTGTACGGTGCCACCTTCTCATTCCACTGACAGAGTCAGTCTTCTTTTCCTGTAGCAAAGTTTCCATCCCTAGACGATTTTTTGTAGTTATATTTGTTTGTTTTTCTCTTTGAGGGCCCGCCACCCAGCTCCCAAGTAAATACACAGAGACTTATTCTTACTTATGGATGCCCGGCCTTAGCTTGGCTTGTTTCTTGCCAGCTTTTCTAACTTAACTTATCCTGTTTCTCTTTAACTACATTTTGCCTCTGGGCTTTTTAACCTTTCTTTATTCTATGTATCTTTCTTTCCTGCCTACTCCATGGCTGGCTGTGTGGCCAGGTGGCTGGCCCCTGGTGTCCTCCTCTCCTTCTTTTCTCGCTCCTCCCTCTGCTTCTTTAGCCTAGATTTCTTCTATTTATTCTCTCTGCACGCCAGCCCCACCTAGCCTTTTTCCTGCCTAGCTATTGGCCATTCAGCTCTTTATTAGACCAACCAGGTGTTTTAGGCAGGGAAAGTAACACAGCTTTACAGAATTAAACAAATGCAGCATAAAGAACGCAACACATCTTTGCAACATTAAACAAATGTTCCACAGCATAAACAAATGTAACACATCTTAAGCTATATTCCACAACTGGTCTTGTTATTGTTGAGTTCTGCTCTGCTCTTAGACAGTTATTGGGTGTTGGAGTGGGGGTGAGGATGGGGGAGGGGGACTCCTTATTGGTTGTGTTTTTAGGATCTCTGCACTTGCTTTGTCAGAATCTCCCCTATGTAAGGGGCCAAGTAACTTGATTGTTCCAGAGCTCAGAGAAGCAGTCCCCCTGTCTGGGAAAGGTGTACCGTTGTGCCCCTGGTCACCAATGCTGCAGGTGGCAATAGCGTGTTTGGAAGATAGGTATTTCTATGAGCTTCATACAGGGTTGCGTATTTCACAAAGGATGCTTAAATCCAGAATGTAGCCACCCAAAAAGATTTCCAGATATTGGACTTGAAGTATTTTTACACGGTGGAGTGGGGGTGTTAGTGGTATGTGGAACATAAGAAACTGGGTTTGTTATGACAACTTTTTGGGAGCCCCAAACTTCCTGACCGATCCTTTAAAGTTATATCAGTTGTCCAGCTTCAGCTTGCAGGGCTTTGGGAAAGCACAGTTTTAGTTTTCATTGATGGGAGAAATATTAGAAGTGTTAATTACTAGCATACTATTAGATGGAAATATCCAGTTTACAAAGAGGCAAACATAGCTTAAAGATCATGACTGTGGCTCAGAATCTAATAACCCACAAGGGTGGGTTATAGTTTTCCACCAAACATAACATTTTGGTCCATAATTGCTCCCATTCTGATCAAAGACAATTAAAGTTAGATTATTCTTGCTTACAAAGGAATTCTACAGCCTCATTAAATTTAGCCGGAACGTTTGTATAAATGTAGCAAAAGCGGTAATTGATCACATAAGCCTTTGAAGTTTGCCTTGGCCGGAACTTTTTAAAGGAATCTGAGATCAGACTTTAAAATGCTTTTGAGATTAGGAAGCTGAGAACCAAACTTACTATCAGAATTAACTGGAACCTAGAGATTTCGGTGAATTTGTCTTTTATTGAGGTTAAGCTGACGGAACAGCTTAAGGCCAGAGGGTTTGTTTTGTTCTGGCTCACACGTGAGGATTCAGTTCATCAATGACAACAGGAACGTAAGGGGGAAAATCTCACATTGTGTCCGCAATCCATAAGCAGAGAGCATAGATGCTGGTGTTCAGCTACACACACACACACACACACACACACACACACACACACACACACACACATTCCATCCAGGACTTCTGCCCGTAGTATGGTGTCATCCACATTGAGTGCAGGTCTTCCCACCCCAATGAACCCAATCTAGAAGTTCCTTCACAGACATGCCTAGAAGTCTGTTTCCATCAAATCTCCTCAAGTTAACAATCAAGATTAACCATCACAGTTGAAGTCCTGACACTATCTTAAACTTAGAAGCAGGCTGGATAGAATGCACAAGTAATTCCAGAACTTGGGAGGCTGACATAGGAAAATTCTGAGTTTGAGGCCAGTCTGTGCTACATAGCAACACCTGTCTAAAATGCAAAAACAAACACCCAAACAAAAATATAAATTATATATATATGTAATGTGTGTGTAAACAAACATATATGTGTATACTTATATATGAGACATATATAGAATGCATATTAGGGTATATATTAGGATATATATGTACACATATCATATCCTAATCCTTTTAAGACTGTCAGAAATTGACCACTTAAAATATATAATGCTTTAATTCTTTGTGACTTTCATACATGTGTACAATGTATTTTGATCATATTCACCCCCATGTTTCTCCCCCTCACTCCTCCCAGATCTGTCCCCTTTCCCGTTCCTTACCAACTTTGTATCCTTTTTAAAAAATTAACTCACTAAGTCCAGTTTGTGCTTCCCATAGACTCTTGGGTGTGGGACCACCAGGGGCCACACCCTTAATACTGATTCTCCTTCCCCCAGAAGCCATAGACCGTCATAAAAATGCCCTTTGTCACTCATCTGGAAGGCAGAGAGCCCTGTAATCCAGGAACTAGGCCACTGTCACAAGAGGACTTTATAAGCACCACTCCACAAAGACAAACTTGGGTGCATGAGTTGGACTCTGTGTGCATCATTCTCAACTATGAAGGATCACACTTGTCTTAGTCCCAGTATCTCCAGATGTGCTGCTACCAGAGAACAACTTCTTACAGAACGTGGACAAACTGCTGCAGAAACAAGACGGCACAGTAGTAGTCTCTGAGTTCTGGAGGTGTGGTATAGGGAGGAAAACGTGAATCTGTCACTTTAGTTTACAAACGTGTAAATGACAAATGTTAAGAAAAAAAAGGGGGGGGGGAAGAACACTCCTTATATCCACAAAGTATAGCATTAAAGTAGAAACAATGTTCCCAACACAGGCCATAAAAATCGTGACCATTCTTCATCACTTCATTTAGGCCTGCGGGATTAATTCTCGCGCTTCATCTTGGGTTGGCGGTTTTACGAGTCCATTTGTGCTGGAAAATTCTCTCTCAGTATGCTGACTCAGTCTTAAAGTTACTTAGGCAATGATATCAGGAAACTCTACTGAGTGTTGTGCTCCTTTCCACGGGTTTCAGACCACAGGGAGAATGTGATCAAAATGCATTGTACACGTGTAAGAAATTCTCAAAAAATTAATGAGGTGAATCACTTTATCCTTTGACTGCTTAGAAGAGCATGTAGGATAGCATCGATGTGTAACTACTGTGGATGACAGGGGCATAAGATCACATGGTTAGAGATCTAATAGGCTTGCATTACAATGTAATCGAGAAAGGAATTTACCTGTCTCTGAAACATATGAAATACATTTATTTATTTTAAATTACTTTATTTTCTGTGTATGGGTGTTTTGCCTACATGTATGTCTGTGTACCATGTATATTCCTGGTACCCATGGAAGCCAGAAAAGGGTGTCTGATCCCCTGGAACTGCAGTTATACAAATGGTTGTGAGCTACTATGTGGGAACTGGGAATTGAACTTGAGTTCTCTGGAAAAGCAGCTGAGCCATTTCTCCAGCCCTGATATTATACTAGACCAAGTGCCAGGGTGGCAAAGACGTTGACAGCCTTCTGGGAGTCTTGGATGATCTTTGAATTCTACCTGTTGACGTATAACAAAGCAGATGTGCCACCTGGGGGCAGTAAGCGTTTCTTCCTGGTTGACAATGCTTCCTATGTGGTATTCCTATCCTATCACATGCCAAGTGTGTTTCTGCAAGGTGAGAGGACAAAGGTGGGGCTTTGTAGTGGCCCTCTTGATCTCAGCATCACCTCAGGATCAAGAGCACTTCATTTAGTGGACAGTTGTCGAGTCCGTATCCTGGTCTGCGTGGTGAACATGCTAAACAACATGGGCATAGGGGCAAGCTCATGGCTGTCTGGAGGCCAGGCTGGAGATGAGGCAGGTGTACATTCTGCT
>CABHPP010155629.1:0-28740 GCA_902168425.1 Peromyscus attwateri | reverse complement strand
TAAAAGCCATGCCCGTGTGGCATTGCACCCCGCACAGCTACCAGACCCTGTCAGGTCTCAGTGACTTCCTCCGCAATGTCATTTGCCCCTCACAGCCATTCCGTGACATGGGCGCTAGCGCAAGAGTTGAGTGAGGGGTCTTGGATGACTACCTGGATACGGGCTATAGTAAGCGGCTGCCAAGCCTTAAACTACAAGGCATGCATGGTAATCGAGGCTGTCCCTTTCCTTTTTAAACTGTATTAACCCATATTCTTTTTAAAAATGTGTTTTTTAATTGAAACACAATATATTCTGATGGAAGTTTCCCCTCCCCCAACTCCTTCCAGCTCTCTCTACCTCCCCATCCACCCAACCCCTCACCTCTTCTTTCTCTGTTTAAAAACAAACAGGCAAACAAACAAACAAACCAGAATTTTTTAAAAAAGGGAAAAAGAGACCCACAAGAAACAAACACGTGCACGTGCACACACACACACACACACACACACACACACACCCCATCAAAACAAAATTGCAAACCATAATACACAAGCAAAAGACCAAAAGGACAAAAAATGTCCACAAAAGCAATATGAGACTGAGTTCATTTTGTGTGAGTCATCTTCTGTTGGGCACGGGGCCTACCCTGAAGTGTGGTTAATACTCAGTGAGCTGTTTTCTGCCAACCATGAAGTGTCCAAGCGCACGGGTACAGTGACTATGGGCTGAAATGGAAAAACTAAAGCACATCTCGCCCCCTTTAAGTTGTTGTCTCAGGTCCTGATGCTGAGAAAGCTAATGTCTTGAAGGCGGAGCTTATGAAACGCCCACATCTGCCCTCCTGTTTTATCTCAGGTTGCAGTCTTAACGACACAGGGTGTTGAAGTCTTGGTTTGGGTAGATCATAGGAGCAAAGTGGTTGCTTTTTAACTATCCCAGTGCCATAGATAATCCCTTCTTGGAACTCTCTAGGCTGGAAGGTGGCTACTTTACTCTCTTCAGTCTCTCAGAAGTCCCTTCAGGGTGACAGGTCTGTGGCAGCTCGCAGGCTTGGATTTGGAAATTGGGAGAATTTTAGGTTTGAAGGACTTAGGAAAGGCATACTTTACCTTCTCTCTCAAGGAAGCACCTACTTACCTGGCGTGAGAGAAACGGGTGTCAGTCAGCAGATCTTCACCCACTTGTTCCACTGTGGGGCCGTCTGAAGCTTGGACATGTCCTCAGGCTTGCTAATGGGATGATTGTACATGACAGGGTAGTAGAGACTAAATAATGCTTCCACAGCTTGCTTGGCCTTGTGGTCCTATTTCTGCCAAGGAAAGAGCATGCTGGGAGTAGCTACAGCCCTTTCTCCCTAGACCCCAGAATTAGTCATAGGAAACAGAACTGAGCCTAACTCGAAGAAGGGTTGCTCTAGCCCACCTACAGATCTTTAAGCAAGGCATATTAGCGTCTTTCTTTTTCTTCTTCTTTTGGTGTGTGCGTGTGTGTGTGTGTGTGTGTGTGTGTGTGTGTGTGTGTGTGTGTGTGATTCCATGTAAGAATACCATGCCACACTTGTGGAAGTCAAAGGACAACTTTTGATGTTAATCCTCACCTCCTTCCTCTGTTTGAGGTAGGTCCACTGTATGAAACACTAACTGGTCTGGGGGCTTCTAAGGCTTCTCCTGTCTTACTTTCTATCATGCCATAGAGAAGCTGGAATTACAGATACATGCTATCATTTTTATATGGATTCTGGGGAGATCCAAGCTCTGGGTCTCATATTTGCATAGCCGACATTTTATCCACTAAGCCATCTTGCCAACCAATGTGCTTGTTTTCTTAGACCACAAAGTTGTTTTTGTTTTTGTTTTTGTTTTTCATAGCATCATTGGTACACTAGCAGACTGATATTTGGGAGCTTGCTCAAATGTGTGGACATGGAGGACAAACTATGAGGACATGTCCCATTAAAACAACTCTTAGGACAGCAGCCTTGAGTAGAGCGCATCACCAGAATGAACTGGAAGTATCTGGGTGAGTTTCCTGAAACAACCCAAACTCTGAACTTTTTGTAAACTGCTCTGTGACCCCTTGTCACCCAAACAAACTTCATGGCCAAGAAGTTGCTAAACCATTCATTTCATCATCAGCTCTCACATGCAGTATGTAGAGGAAAGAGTGGTGGGTGTGGCGTGGGGCTGGACCAGAATTGCATACCACAGTCTGGCTCTTGTCTAGTCTGCACCTCTGGGTAAGTAATTCAACCTCTTTGAACCTCACTGTTCTTCTCTGCAAGATGGAGGTGGTCATAAAAATAAGATGATTGCCTGGTGATAGTGGTGCACACCTTTAATTTCATCACTCGGGAGGCAGAGGGTGGTAGATCTCTGATTTCAAGGCCAGCCTTGACTATAGAACGAGTTCCAGGACAGCTAGAACTACACAGAGAAACCATATCTGAAAAACAAAAGAGAAAAAGAAAGATAGAAAGAAAGAAGAAAAAAGAGAGAAAGAAAGAAAGAAATGATCATGTCTATTACTAGTTTCCAAACTACTTTTAGTGAGTGGGATGTTCTTTCAAACAAAGTTAGCCTACAAAACTGGTCATTTACTACATTCTAAATAATCGTCATTTAGTACCAAGTCTTTCAATGTTGACTGAACTTGTCTGGTTCCTACCCCACACCCTTAGGGTTCTCTGCAGCCTGCTTTGAAAGAAAAAATCCTGACACAGTGAAGATACTTGGCAAATGTAGGTGGTGGCAGTAGTGAGTATGTTGGTGGTGTATGATTTCAAAGTCTCTCAAAAGTTTTCACCTTCTTCTCCTCCCCTTAGATCTCTATTACTTACTGTAATTGGAAGGCCATAGCTACAGACTGTGTGTGTGTGTGCATGTGCATGTGCATGTGTGTATGTATGTGTATATGTGTGTGCTGTTAAGCTCAGCATAAGGACGAGAAGACTCAACAACACAGCTATCTTTATATTGTCATTTTTATAGTCCTGCAAGCATCAATGTATCTGCTAACCACCCACCGTTACCCTACGGTTGTGTGTGGTGGCTCTTTGCCTCAACATCAGTATTTGAGCAGAGCTTGATATTTGCATGCAGTCATCTCAGAAGAACACCCATGTATGGCTTGACACAGCTGTGCATTGTATCCCAGGCTACTCTTCCTCTGAGACATGATCAGCTCACAAGTCTATGACGGCATCCAATAAGGATAGTCAGTTGTTACTGACAATAATCTGTCCTGTGATCGTAATTTGGCAGGCACATCTTTACACAGCTCCTATGTGTCTAGCCCACTGCATCAGAACCACAACCCGAGGATATTTCTTCTTTTAAATTTACTCCACTGGAACACATGAGTCATTTGCACCTTAAGGAAGAGCCCATCAGCATCTATCCAGAGAGAATTATTTGGAGTGGAGTGAAGTGTCTTGATTAGAGTTCTCCCAGGAGCTAATCCCAAAACAAAGGCACACGTAATCTATGTGTAAGGTGTAAGGTGTAAGGTGAGGGAAATGCTGTTATCGAAGCAGGAAGCTGAGAAGGTAAGGAAAACAGGCCCATAAAAGTCGTGTTCTAAGGAAAATGATCCCTGTAATGGTGGTTGTTGTTTAACTCCTAAAAGCCCTGGGAGACTGTAGAATACACGCCTCAGAATTTCTCATTCAGGAAGAAGTCAGAAGAGTATTTCTACACCAGTCTCCTCAGTCAATGGTGGAGAATGCTTCTGAGGGCATTATTTCCCCAGCTTTTATGGCCCTCCAACAGCCTGAGCACAGTGACCTGGGTGAATGGAGACAGCTCTTTAGAGGCAGAGCCACCTCTCTTATCTACAAACCTTTATCTGTACGTCAACTATATCATCATCTCCTCTTCTTTCATCCTATCCTGCTATTCCTTGCCCTAGTCAGAATTTCTGTTGGCACAAGGCTTTTTAATCAAGGAGATATCCCACGCTGACATCATCAGGGAATAGGCTCTTCTAGTTACTGTGACTTGGTCAAGATGTAGGTGTGTGGCTATTACCCACACAGTTATTTCTGGACTCATATACACTAAAATGTGCTCAAGTATTTTTCTGACTTCTGAATATATATCTCCTTGGTTCTCTTATGTTTTGATACCCAGATCAATTATCATCATTTATATAATAACTCCTTCCTTTGCCTGCTGGTTTACTAGCAGTTTTAGGTTGGGTGTAACTCTTACTATTTCTATCGTAAAAGTTTATTCTTCTCCCTATCTCCCCACCAAGAATCAATGATGTTAAATTTAAGCACATAAGAAGCACAAAGTCCATAAGTAGGTCACCGGAGTTAGAGCAAGAAGAATTAGTTGTAATTAAATTCATGGTCTTTGAATCCATGTAGTTTAGTGATTGGAAACACAACTCCAGATAATGACTACTGGTTCAAAATACACCACGTTTTCATGGAGTGTACCTTGACTCCATAAGAGGTCATCCCAAACTTGGCATCTCACCTGTGCCTTTATGAGTCAGTGTATGAGTTGTTTCAGTCTAGTTTTAGACACACAGCTTTTGTGTGATGTGGTATAAAATGGAGGCCGTAGATCTTATGGTTATTGTAACATCGCCTTGCCTGTGCAGTGAGTCCCTTGACAAGGCGATGATAGACAGCAGCCCATGATAAGTCAGGCGTTCTGAGAACTCTCAGACTGTAGTACCAGCTGTGCTGCTGGGACAGGAAAGGCAAACCCTTCCCATGAATGCATTATAGGGCCTAATATTCCTTCCATATCAGGATTTTGACATTAGTGCCAGAGGTATACTGTTCCTATATCTACCATGCTTTACTTCTTACCTGTTTGTGCAATTGGATATCAGCACAATCTGCCCTCTGGCTCCAGGCATTTAGAGTCTCTTTATACATATCCATAGGAGCTGTTAGGCTGTCAACCTAAGCTGATAGCTTGTTTTGTTGTTGTTGTTGTCGTTCTTGTTCTTGTTTTCTGAGATAGGGTTTCTCTGTGTAGCCCTGGCTGTCCTGGAACTAGTTCTGTAGACCAGGCTGGCCTCGAACTCAGAGATCCACCTGCCTCTGCCTCCTGAGTGCTGGGATTAAAGGCATGTGCCACCACACCTGGCGTGAAGCTCTGTTTCTTAGGACCACTTCAGTTATAAGAAGACCTTGAAGATAAGGTTTCTGGTACCAGCAGTTCTTTTGGAAGCCGATGGAAGCACCACCAGGCAGGAGAAGCCGGGGAGTGATACATTACCATGTGCACTACCAAAAACAGGCATAATCCTGCTAGAGAACTTTGGAAAACAATATGAAATGTGTTTCTTAGGTTATCTTCACTAAGTGGCATGAAAGCTGGGTTATTTATTTATACCAACTTGGTCCAGTCATTGGCTGAGGTGATGCCCATGGTGGCATTAATTCTTGAACACGTGGATCCCCTACAGTGAGAAAAGGACAGAGAAGAGAGCTGAGAACAGGGACTAAACTTGGGGAAGGTGAAGATGTCAGGAGAAGTCAGGGCCTTTTCCTAACTCTCACTTTGTTTAGTGTTGGTCTCATGCAAAGGTGTGGCTGCTTGGCATAGCTCTTTCTATGAACCTTAAAGAGACTGGAGAAAAGGAATACACAAATCTAGCATGGGTGTGTCATCCCGCAGCTTAGGGGAATACCTCTGTTGGGATGCAGCGGGGCCAGGGGCACAGGCATCTTAGCAGAGAGGCTGTTGTTTAGCTCTTCATGAGCCCAGCCTAGGAAGGAAAGGTCTCTGTGCTTGGCCTTGAGTTGCTAAGCTGTGCTAGATTCAATTTTGAGTTGTCCTAATGAATTTACTAAAAGTACAATGAGAAAATTAAAGAGGTCTGTCACTTTAAAAATGGCTCAAAGATATATTAATACACCTGGAGAGATGGCTTAGTTTAGCCTGTTTTTATCTTCTGGCCTGAGAAGAAATGAGGTCTCTGGTAGAATGAATGGATATAGCAGTTTCCCATGACTTAGTAAGATCGTTTTTACACTGGGCCTTTTGAGTGTCTTCTATTTTTCCTCTATTGCAGTGTTCAGTGGAAGGTAGTATTGGAATTCTGGGATGCCCTCTCCTTCCTTCTCTCTGTGTTAAAGCCAACTGAGGTACAGATATAAAATCAGAACATCAACCTAAGTGTAGCAAAAGATTAGAAATAATCCCTGTTTGTTAATAAGGGACTGATGAAATAAATTATAGTGCAACCATAAAATGGAAGGCTATCAGCTATAAAAAGAGAAGGAATACGTTCTCCCAGCTTATTCATATGAAAAAATGCTGTGAGACTGGGAAGGAGGAAGGTAGGACTACATGTTTCAACATCTTATAAATCTTATACCTACAATAAAATCTGAGGAATCACAGAACAGTACTGTGGTGTTTTGAGTAAGAACAGTCCACATAGGCTCATATAGTTGAATGCTTAGTCACCAGGGAGTGGAACTCTTAGAAAGGATTTGAAGGATTAGGAGGTGTGGCCTTGTCGGAGGAAGTCTCCTCTCTCTCTCTCTCTCTCTCTCTCTCTCTCTCTCTCTCTCTCTCTGTGTGTGTGTGTGTGTGTGTGTCTGCCTCTCTGTCTGTCTCTTTCTGTCTCTTTCTGTCTCTCTCTGTCTCTGTCTCTCTCTCTCTGTCTCTGTCTCTCTCTCTCTCTCTCTCTCTATCTGTGTGTGTGTGTGTGTGTGTGTGTCTCTGCCTCTCTGTCTGTCTCTTTCTGTCTCTCTCTCTCTCCTTCTCCATCTGCAGATAAAGATGTAGCTCTCACCTACTGCTCCAGCACCATGCCTGTCTGAGTCCTGCTATGGTGACAATGAGCTAAGCCTCTGAACCTGTAAGCAAGCCCCCAGTTAAATACTTTCTTTATAAGAGTTGCCTTGGTCATGATGTCTCTTCACAGCAATAGAATAGCAGCTCTGACAAGTCCTAATAGGGATTAAGGATGGCAATAAGGTAGATAGAAACCTGTTGGGGAGAAATTAATCTTTTAAAATGATTTTTGTTTATTCTTTGAGAATTTTATACAATGTATTTTTATCATAGTCTTCCCTTCTCCCAAATCTAGAGAGAAACTTTTCATTGAATACCATTTTCTAGAAACATTAATGTATATTCCCTATGTATATATACATACACACAGAGAGAACCCAAAGAGGGGAAGATGTAGAAGGGATAACTTAAAATAATTGCTCCTGTGTACGTTATAAGTTACTGGGATGACCTTTATCATGATTTTGGGAAAGAGAGAAGAGAACAGAGGAAAAGACAGGAAGGTATGAATGAGAGAAGAATCCGAGTGCTCAGCCTGGAGGCAAAGGACCACATCAGTCTGCTGAGCACATCCTTGGTGTGTTCTCTGCACCTTATGCAGCAGATGTATTTTCCCCTGAGCAGGTGCTTGGAAATGTGACTGCTGAGGTGGGAGGCAGCTGGAGTGCTGTACGGAGAATCTGCTGGGCCTGTCTCTCTTTGCTGTTCCAGGGGAGGCAGGGCAGGGGATGGTTAAGATCATGGGCTCCTGAGACAGAATCAACTTACATCCAAGTCCTGCCTTTGACCTTCACTAGATATATGAGTCTCGTGTCTATTTTATCTTCCATTCACCTCCATCCCCACACCCATGAGGCACAAATAATCTGAGTGCCAACCATGCTCCCATGAAATGTGTCCTAGTCAGTATCTGGTCCACTATAGATGATCGAGTGCCTTTATTGCTTGTGTTCACTACTTTAGCAGCAGTGCTTGCAGACAGCAGTGTAGACCCTGATTCCTTGTACTTCAGGTAATACCAAGTCTATGATTTCTCAGGCAGAGCAGGACAACATGAACCTTCTGTCTTCAGTGTTCAACATGGTATTCGTGCTTCTGTGGCATCACGTAACAGCCTTGCCTGGGCATCTCTGAAGCACTGACACATCTGCCAGATGTGTCCTCTAGGGTTCAGGAGGTCTTTCCAGATGTAGTCTGGCGTCTGTGTTCTCAGACACCCCATAAGTGTTAATTCCCCATGTGACTGCTAAGTAAACGGCTTAATGTCATTGCAAAATGGCTCTAAAGGCTAATGGTTCTTCTAGCAGAAAAGCCCTCTCCCTGCCTCCAGCCACACCAGATTGTGAGTTGTCAGGAAGACGTGATGGGCCTCACTGTCCCCTCATCAATGAGCCTCTGAGAGTTTCATCTGTGATCAGCAAATCTTGTTTGAGGCAAGAAAAGGAAAAATAGATGTCAGCCAAGTTATTAGGGATTCTCCAGTCTTAATGTTATGTGTTTTATTCTGCCTGGAGGAAGAGATTTTAAGTTGCACCAATATTTGGGGTTCAAATAGTTCAGTCTATTCCAGTTTTGAAAGTGTTTAGTACAAAAAAATTGGGTATAGATGGTCTAGAATGTGCAAGACCCTGGATTTAATACCCAACACCAAGCCAGAAAAATAAGAACAAAGGGAAGGAGGAAGGGGAGGGGAAGAGGAGAAGCCTTGAGGACAGGGTGCTGGGTGCAGCAGAACGCACTTGTAGCCTCTGCTACTCAAGAGGCAAAGCTAGGAGGATCATTGGAGCCTAGGAGTTCAAGACCAAAGTGGGAAATAGAGTGAAGGCTGTCTGAATTTTTTTTCTTTTTGGTCTTGGTCTATGTTCTGGACAGACATATATTTCCTTGTTGTACCACCAAATAGCTTGTCCTAGAAGCATGAGATAAGCCAATAGCAGCTGAGGCTACTCTTCCATGTGGATAGATGGGGGAGGTAGTGAGGGACCTGGGGACCGTAAGGTCTGAGTTTATCTCCGAGGTCTTTTCCTGTATGAACACGCCAAAAATCTCAAAATCACAGTCCAGCAACAGGCAAGCTTCAGCCCTGAATGACGTCATTGG
The DNA here is from genome assembly GCA_902168425.1 of Peromyscus attwateri. Classification (NCBI taxonomy): domain Eukaryota; kingdom Metazoa; phylum Chordata; class Mammalia; order Rodentia; family Cricetidae; genus Peromyscus; species Peromyscus attwateri. The sequence continues at coordinate 19,891 of CABHPP010155629.1, read as the reverse complement.
CCTTATCTGCCTTGCCAGTCACATCTGCTTTGAGGAAGAATTAAAGAGTGTAGATATTGTCGAGTTAGAACTGGAGAGAGGGGGATAAAGGGCTTTGCCGTTCCTGCCGTAGCAGATCTCTGCATGGCGCAGCTTAATGTAAAGTCTGAGTAGGGGCTCTGGAGCCCTATGACCCAAGTTTAAAGCCAGCCGAGCTTCTCACCAGCACCTGGGTGGTTTTGACCAGTCACGTGCCTTCTTTCTGCTTCACTTCGTCTTCCGTTGAAGATGCTGGTGATACGAGCACTTGTTTCACCAGGTTGTAGTGGGGATTGAATGTGTTAATAAGGAGAAATAACCTTCACAGCAAGCAGTGTAGAAAGCCAGCCTCAACTAGCTAGTAATGTCTTTTCTTGTGCTTTTCAAGCACCTGGTACTGAAGAGCCCTTAATTCAGTGGAAGCATGTGGTTGGTATGAGGTCATTGAAATAATTCCTTGTGAATTACTTATAAAACTTGGATGAGAGGTCAGCTGGTGGCTAAGGCATGACTTCTGTGCCTATAAGAATAGCCTCCTGTTTTGCCTGGTGACAATCCAGATCCAGCGTCATGCAGTGACTTGCTGTAAAAGAACCCCTCATATATCTGCAGGCTGGGTAGAGCCTGCTCACAGTGCTCTGGGGAGCTCTGGGAAGGATGGAAGTTGTGTGTTTATAGTGTGTGCACACATACACACACACACACAGCAAACAGCTTCGACTTCTCTCGGGGTTTCTTGTCTCCGAAGTCCCACTTGGCTATGCTCTGAGGGTTTCCCTCCATGACCTTTTCCTTAGACCAGCAGCCAGTCTTGTTCTCTGACTGCCTCCTGGGAAAATCAAATTCCTTGTTCATTTCAGTAAGCAGAGCCAGTGGGCCCTGATTCAGCTTCTTCCCACAGTCTCACTACATCGAACACAAGCCAGACCAGCATCTATGATTCAGTTTACTGATAAATCAAAATGACCCTTTCCTAAGGGATCCCAAAGCCAACAATGAAAACGCCCACTCTTGCTTACATGCCCTCAGGCCTGGGGCATGTTATTTTCTTAGTCATCTCATTCTCAGGTAAGCTGTCTGAGAAACGGAGATAATGATAGTGCTATTAGAGTTGTGGGGAAGAAAGCGTGGAATCATGCCTGGGAAACAGAACAGTGCCTGATACACAATCAGACTGCCGTGCATGCTTTATGAATGAATGGACAGCCCCACGCCTCATGTGAGTGGGGCTTCTCATAATAAAAAATGGACACTGATAACGATTTGTGGTTATGTGTAGAGAGCACAAAGGAGTCAAGAGTTGGGTCACAAGTAGTGGTGGAAATTTTTGCAGCTTACTTAACCATTCTCCATATTAACTTCCCCTATCACAAAATGGGGAGAGTTACATTTTCTTATGGCTTGTGGGAAAATTAAATGAGGTAATACATGTAAAACCCAGTCTAGTCCAACTAAGAGTTTAGAAACCCTTGGTACTACTAGAAGCTCATGCCTCGGATTGAGCTATTAGGATATGAAAGTATATCTGCTTCCTTCCCCGGTATAAAAATTGAGTTTGCAAGGCTCAGATATATTTAAGCAATCTTAATGTTATTTTTTTTCCTCTTGAAAGCGTTGGTCAAGACAGAAATCATTTAATTTAGGCTAATAGCTTTAGCTCTAGAGGTTGAAAATTACTGCAGGATCCATAAATGTGCTAATGGCTCCCTCTTGATATTTGGCTTAGGAAATCCCAACTTCTTTGGGGCCTTTTGGCTTTGTAGTGGTTTCCTCTCATCGGTTACACATTCAGAATTAATTCGGGGTATGAGCTAATAGCCTAGCACTTCTGGCTGGTGTTTCCTTTGATTTTGTGTAAATTGTTAGCAATTGGCCATATTCCACAAGCAACTAGTTACAAAGATGAACTGTGGATGCATGAGCAGAGTTAATGCCTAGATCAAATAAAGCTTGCAACAAACTTAATGTGATGTTATAAAGGCTATGCAAAATCAATATTGTGCCTGGTGGTAATTAGACACAAACGCAGTTCACGGAGATGACTACAGCCGCTTGCTCAAAGCAAGTCCATCCAGGATTAGCCCCCAAAGGAAAGGGTTAGGCCTATCAGGAGCAGAAAGCAACTTGGAGCCTTTCGGGATGTACCAGAACTTGGAGTGTCTAGATGCCTCCCTTTGGAGGTGGGGCGAGGGTAACCAGGAAGATTAGGAACAGGGCATGATGGTCCTTTTAGGGAATTGTTGGTAAAGGAATCCATGTTGGAATTTCTAACTGTCTTGATGTTGCACAGACCTTGTGTGGATAACAACAGCCACTCTGAGTTCCTGTGTGCAAGAGCTGTCTTGTGTCCAGTGGTTTGGATGTGAACGGTTTATGTGTTTGAACACATAAACCAGATGGTGGCGCTGTTTTGGAAACCGGTTGAAGCGTTAGGAGACAGTCCCGCTGAAGGAAGTGAGTTAGTTACTAGAAGCAGGCCTTGGAGTTTTACAGCACAGTCCCACGTCCCCTCCACCCTCTGTTTTCTGTTCCTCCAAGACATGAGGAGGTGGTGCATCCCAGCTACACACTCCTGCCACCCTGGAGCGACTGTCATCATAACTTCACCATGATAGACTATGTCCCCAAACTGTGGGATTAAAGTCCTTCCTGCTTTAAGTTTCTTTTATCCGGTGTTTTGCCATAGTCATGAGAGAGATAACCAGACCAGGAGGTCATAAATGCCATCTGAGAACCACATGGCCAATAATTTCCCTCTATTGCAGACATATTCTGTTGTCGAATATATTCTATTACATTCTAACATATTCTCTGGTGGAATCCATGAAACTCTAGCAGTTTCAGTCAAGAGGAGGGACAACAGAATGGAAAGAGTGTGGAAACTGACGGGGCCATGTTTGAATCCCTTCTCTTGACTTGAGTGTGTGTGCTTCGGCAAGTTACTTTGCCTTTCTAAGTCATCTATGGAATGATAGGACTGACCTCAGAGTGGGGAGGGCCAGGCGGACTTCAGTAAGTAAACTGTGCAGCATGCACGAGATGGTGGAGGTGTGTACCTATATGCTATTTTATTTCTAATTTAGGGAAGTTCAAAGATTTGAGGGAACTTACCACCTTTCATAAAGATTTACATCTCAAAATCCAGGTCAATGCTCAGAGTGAACTGATTTCCCAGTGTCCCTCTGAGTGGGATTGTTATGTCATAGGATGTATGGATGTACATGTCTAACTCTGGGTTGTGTATGTTTAAGAGATAATAAATGGCTTTGTAAACACTAAACAGTTTTAGAAAACTTTTACAGCTGTTTGTGTTTTCTTGAGCAATGTTGTGAGAACTCCAGTTGCCTGCCTTTCTGGTTTCTGGTGGTGTTAACTATCATCTTCTTAGTGAGTCATGAGCTTCTGTGGTTTTTCATGTGCTTATCGACAGTTGAATATTCACACTCATATAGCTCCTGCTCAAGGGCCAGCTTTTCATACTGATTTGGAGTAGTTCTTCATATAATCTGTACCTGAGATCTTTAGCTGTTTCAGATATTAATTGGTAAAGAAAGCCCCTGATTTAAATATAGTTCTACATATTAATCTCACTTCCACTTTTTAAAGTCTCATGAATGAGACTTTAATGAGATAGCATGTAGATTCCGTCACTTACATTACCTGGTACTCATAAATGCCATTTGAGAACCACATGGCCAATAATTTCCCTCTATTGTAGACATATTCTGTTGTCGAATATATTCTATTATATTCTAACATAGTCTATGGTCGAATCCATGAATCTATGAAACTGTAGCAGTTTCAGTTGAGCTCATTTTCAACACACGTGAGGGTGGGTGCACATAGCCACTGTGAAGTGGTCACGTATGCTTGGGTGAGATTCCATTTCAACTGTTTGTCTGAGGGTGGTCATACCAAAGAGAAGATGGAGGAAGTTTCTGAGGGTGTAAACCTGCAAGAGGACAAGATTTCAGAGGAGAGGTTAAGTTGTATGAGATAGAGGTTTGAGCAGACATGGAATGTAGCCAGTGGAGGCTCTGGAATATGCAGGAAAATGAGAGAAATTGGGAGGAAGTGAGTCACAGGATAGATCGAAAGGACAGAAGAGCAGGGAGGAAGGCAGAAAAGAAGATGTAAGCTATGGCAACAAATATCAGAAACTCAAATATAACAGGGAAAGTTATGGGTAGGGACTTGGCCTGAGAAGAGCTGGGTGCTTGGACATCTCTCCCTCTTTATTGCACTGGAAGGCCCTAATGGTCTGTGCCACATAACAAGGCTGTTTTGATAATAGAGACATTTAATGTCCTCTGTTCCTCCCTCCTGATGGGGAGTAAAATGGATCATTCACTTTAAGGTACTATATGAAATAAAGAGAATGAAAGCATTTTAGAAGCAGCAAACACTGTGAAAGTACGTATCCCACGTCAAGTTTATGGAACTAGTCCAGCCTAAAATGATCCACATCTTGGAGGGTTCCATTTAGGTCATACTAGGAGACTCTATTATATCATATATATATATATCCTGCTTGCTCCTGCTTGCAAGAAAGTAAAATCCCAATGTGAACTCTTCAACAATCAGAGGAAGGTTTTAGCTTCCATAATGGAGCAGTCTAGAGCAGGTGCTGCCCTCAGATGAGACCCTTTCTGGCAGCTCAAATGGTATCACTGAAATGAGCAGAATGGGGTCTCTCTGAGTGCAAAGCCTGAGAGCATGACCAGAGGATGGAAGAATGGAGAAAAACATCCTGTCCACAACACATGCAGAGCACACTGGAGAGATTCCAAAAGCGATGTTCTCTCCAGACAAGGGAAGCATGGGGATTTTAGTTAGGGATCCTACATAAAAGGGGAGGCACATTTCTGAATACACTCAGTTTAAGGTCATAGTTCAAGACAGAAAGATGGCAGATCTATTTTGTAGTATGCTCAGTTCACAGTCATATTTTGAAAGATTAATATGGTGGACAGGAACACTTCAGGACATGCTCAGTTCATGGTCATAATCAAGATGCTGAAGAGAAGGGTCTCTGGAAATGGTTAGTTTTCTCTCCAAAAGCTTAACCAGACACAAGAACAAAGGACACGCTGAAGTTACATTAGAACAGAACTTTCTCCTAGAGGGGCCTGCTTCACTTAGAAGCAGATGAGCCTCCAAGACACGTCAGTTTTTATTCTTGAGGGGTTCAGGGATGGAGCTCATTCTTTTAAACAGCGTGTGGCCTGATGGGAGTGCTGTAACCCACTAATTAGAGGACTGAAACTCTAGATAACAAAGCAAGATAGATCTGCAACACTGCGGCTAGAGTTCAGTTTATTTTATTTTATCAGTAGTAATTTCACTGAAACCTCTTAAGGTGCATCTAAATATGACATAAACCACGGATAAAATCAGTAAAATTGACATTTCTAACTTAAGTGGCCAGCAAATATAGACTTAATGTCCCGAGGAATCCAGGCCAAAACGCAGTTAAGCAAGCAAGCCGAAGCTTAGTGTTCTACGCTGTAATAATGCAATTGTAGGGAATGTGATTTGAACTTCTGGTAAGAGCAAGTAGGAGGGCGGTGGTGGCGTACGCCTTTAATCCCAGCACTTGGGAGGTAGAGCCAGTCGGATCTCTGTGAGTTCGAGGCCAGCCTGGTCTACAGAGTGAGTTCCAGGACAGAAACCAAAACTACACAAAGAAACCCTGTCTCAAAAAACAAAACAAAACAAAACAACACAAACAAAAAAGCTGGAGGAAAGAGCAAGTAGGAGAGGAAGGGAAAGGGGCCCTGGGGCTTGTCTTTGCTTCTTATTCGACCCTGTGGCTTTACGGTGATTTCAGCTGCAGTTCACAGGAACATTTGCCCGTTTGGATGGGAAGTGTCCACCAAAGGGAGCTGTGTGTTCTGAGTATCCAGCTGGAGATACTGTCTGAGAGAGTTTAGAGAGTTTTGGAGGGTTGGGGCCTGGCAGGAAGGGAGTCACTGGGTGCTTGTCCTGGAGGGCCCTGTCTTCTCCTAGGCCTGTGTCTCTCTGCCCCTTTCTTTCTGCATCCCCCTGCCTGAGGTGCACAGGCCCTTTGATAGGCGCCTTCCACCGTGATGTTCTGTTTCACCACAGGCCCCAAATGAAGGGACCCAAGAACTTACTGCATGGCTGACTGGGTTCAATCTCTAAAATTATAAGTCCAAATCAATAACTCTTAGCTTATCCTCGCAGGTTATTTTTGTTGAGCTGCCGAATGCTAACTAACCCAGCTTCTGGAAGATCACTTGACCTCTTACTCAGGCGTGGTGAACCTGGGGACTCATGCTTGGGGATGCCAGGGAAGAAGAAATAATTAGTAAGAAAGGACCTTGTCCCATTGGAAGAGGCTGGTCTAGAGGGAACCCTGATGTCCAGGATTTTAAATACACCCTCTTCTGAACCGCCACGTGTTTGAGGCCCCTGTGCTACAGCAGCAAAGTAGCTGGGCTAGGGGCCAGACAAATTTTTAGAAGTCGGGGTCTAGTAGCCTGCTTCTGTGGCGTTTGGCTGCCAAAAAACCAGTTTGGTGTTTTGTCTCCAGAATAGCTGTTGCAGGGTCCAGACTGTTAGTGACTGCTCCATGGTCGAATCATTATCCTTCTAGGAGGGAATGAGAGCCTCAGCGGTATACGTACATGTGTGCTCTAGATGCCTACCCACCCCAGCTGGGCACCAGTAACAAGCCAAAGTCCAGCTTGGTAAGACCAATGCAGTCCATTCAGACTACAAATGAGGCGTTGTTTAAAAAAGTACAGGTGATTCCCCAAACAACTGCATCACCCAGAAGTTTCACCTCGTCAAGGATGATGACTGGAGTCTGCATCCCTGAGTCTTGCTTTTAATTAACCTTTTCCTTCTTATACACTACTAACCTCTCCCAAGATCACTTGCACTAGGGGAGGGGATGCGCGGGTGGGGGTGGGGGTGGGGGATGGTGTTGGTGCGAGGGGATGGCGGGAGCAGAGGAACAAAGCTGAGCTCTCAGGTCAGGGTCTCCTGAACCTTCTTTCTTTCATCTACTAGGAAATGTTAGTATCTTCATTACCATAATGTTACTAGGAAATGTATCATCATATCCACAGACCTGGATACTACTGTGTCTGTTCTAGTTGCTATGCCTACAAGGCAACGTCCAAGAGGGGGAAAAAAGTACCATACAGTAGCAGCTTCTCATTGGCCCAAGCTAGGTCACGTGGCAACACCTTATCCAGTCTCATAGTCAATAGTCTGATACAGGCTAATGTAGCATATGGTCAGGGTCCGGCACGGAGGTAGGTATAGAGTCAATTCTGCCAACCACACCAGGAAGGATGGAAGAAAACTGATGACTTCTCCAACAAAAGAAGAGTGTTGATGATGCTGAGGAAGCACTAGACAAGGATTCTCCTCACACCTCACAGGAAGAGCTGGCTGGGGCTTTGCACTCCTTCAATCCTAGCACTGGGAAGCAAAGGCAAATGGATCTCTGTGGGTTCAAGGCCAGCCTGGTCTACACAATGAGTTCCTGGATGGAGAGAGCTATAGAGAGAGACCTTGTCTCAAAAAAAAGAAAGAAAGAAAGAAAGAAAGAAAGAAAGAAAGAAAGAGAAAACTCTCACAAGAAAATTTGGACCATCAGGGAAAGTGCACGTACTAAGAGCAATCACACAACTTAGGATCCACTCTCTAACCTAGTACATTTTCCTGTATTTGGCTCGGGTTTCCTGTTGATTAAGGGTCTTGGTTGTGAACAATGGAAATTGGCTCTGAACTCTGTAATGAAAAATGACAAACTCAATACCAAAACAGCCCAAACTCAAACTCTCTGGAAAGAGAGTTAAATTGGGGTAGCATGCGTCACGTGTCCAGTAGAAGGGACCAGATCCTCCACGGCCACCTGCAGGAGAAGAGGGTTTCTTCACTGAAGAAAAGGAGGCGCACAGGCTCTGAATGCTGGATTTCGGGAAGGCGGGGTGGATTCCCATGCCAAGCACTTTCAGCAGCTGCTCTCTATACATTGCTCACCAACCACAGGGCTGCGAGCTTAAAGAAAAAAAAAAAGAAAAAGAAAAAGCCCCGCATGGACAGAAGACCTGACCTGTGTCCTGGCTGAGCTGATGCCACTTGCTGTTTTGACTTGGACTCATTCCAAAACTTCTCTGAGTCTTTATTCCTCAGAAATGAAAAGAAAACGAGAACCTAGTCATTGAAGTCTCTTGAGGGTCAGGCTTTGGCATTCCCCTCCAGATAGCCATCATCTTGCCAGTTAATCTCTGAGACGTAACACCCAGTGCCCTGCAGTTCACCCTTTTACATAATCACTAGCTGCAGGATCATGCTGTGATACGTATGTTTTGTGAGTGTCCATCTCCTCATCCTTGATCAGCCCTCCCTTGCAAGTTGCTGTGGGATTAGAATCACAGCTTTGTGCCTAGACAAGTTCAAGGGATGGCTTTGGACTTGTGGATAGCAGGATTCCATATTTGTTTAGCCTTATTTATTTATTTATTTATTTATTAACTGTGCAGGATCTAACCGACTGTTTACACCCTTGAAATCTCTGAGATTTCTGTGTCTGTAAAATGAGATTATTTCTAAATTCCTCTTCATGGGATTGGCATGAGGATTAAGTGAGATACTACATATAACATATTTAGTACGGGCTTGCCATACAATACCCTGTACTTACTACAGTTTATTATAATTGTTTGTAGGAGTTTTATTTGGAATTCTCTCTATAATTTTTTCTGTAATTATGAAAGTAACAAATGCCTATTTAATTTTGAAAAGTTTCTAACTATTATAGTTGGATATTTTAGTATAGTAACAGGCTTATATAAGAAAGTGCTTTTGCAAGAGCAGAGAGTGCTCTTAACAGACAAGCCATCTTTCCAACCCCTAGTAATGGTTTGAAGCAGATGTTTTTAGTAGTTTGGGCATCTGTCCCTAAGGTTTTCATACCAGTATACTTAATATAATGAACCCTAAAAATACATTCATAATAAATATAACACACAAAAAAAATAAACTCAATAATTTAACTTCTGGGTTGGAACCATGGCAGATAATGTTTTTAGCTGACTGACATATTTTAGTATGGTATAAACTATATTCTTGGTTTCTTTGAAGAATTCCTTATCTGCTTCATGTAATTTTTGAATATTTCACAATCATTGCCTATGACCACCCACCTCTGGATTCATCATAGTCTGGAGAATGTGACCCAAACTAAGCATCCCGTGACATGGTAGCAAGTTAAAGCAGTGGCCATGCAGCTTGGGTTAGACATTGCCCGACATTAGAAGTTGAAGCAATAGAGTAGCCTTCCTGTCGTAGGTTCAATTGTGCCCCTATACCAATAGATGGATTGAGGTTCTAATCCTTGGTACCTATGAATGTGGTCTTCTTTAGAAATAGAGTCTCTGGGGCTGTAGACCGGGCTGTAATTAAGGTGTGATCACACTTGGTCAGTGCCATCATGGCATGTATACCAATAATGCTTCCCAAAGGCCCACGTGTTGAAGGCTTGGTATCTAGGTAAGTACTGTTGGAAAGTGATCAAATCCTTAGGAAGCGGGGCCTAGTAAAAGGTTTTAATGTGTGTTCTATTGGTAAATCGTCATGGAGTGTTTAAATTTATCGAAAGTAGATTCTGGGAGCCAGCAGGCCCTCTTTTGTCTCCTCAAAAACTCCCTGGACCAAGGTGGCATGGTGCCCTAACTCCTAACAAGGAAAACAAGGAATAAAACTAGCAAGCAGTTAAGTATCTTTAAAATGTGTGGGAGCCTATGAGAAGGCTCAGCCTATGAGAAGGGTACTTGTCGCTCTTCCAGAGGACTGGGGTCCGGTTCCTGGCACTCACCTCAAGTGGCTTACCACTGCCTGTAACTCTAGCGGGATCCAGTGCCTTTTTCTGGCCTCCAGAGAGCTGTACATGCATGGTATACACACATACATTTAGGAACAGACATAAATAAAAGTAAATTTTAAAAAACAGTTGTGTTCTTGAGAACAGCTAAAAGGTGAACTATTTCTAACCACAGTTACCTTGTTTATCATATAATATCAAATGCCAGCAGAGGAGAGGGAAAAACGGAAACTTATCCATCAAGAGGACAGAGGGGACCCTCTGCCCCAAATTCTCTGGATCAGGAACTCCAGCTGACTGCCTCAGTTTCCCCAGTAGGTTTCTGTTAGATGACTGTTAGTATTGATTTGATACTGTTACCTATAGGTTGCTATCTGCTATTTTACTTGGAAGCCTCACCCAACAGGACACTCTGCAGGCCCAGGACTACCAGCTGGGAACTCCAGGCTGGCTGCCTCAATGGGTCTTCCAAATCTGAATTCTTCTGGGTATTTGTAAGCTGATTCGATGGTGTTACCTTTTGATTACTCTCAGGTGGGCGACTCCAGTGGTCTCTGCTAGATTTCTGAACACCTAGCTACTGTTCGCTGCTTCTCTCTACTACCCATTATTCTTTTACTTCTGATTGCTGTAATCTTAATAAACTCAACCATCCAATACAAAAACCATCAGCTATTGTAGATCATTCTCCAGACCGTACAGATCTATCCTTAGGTCATTGTGGGTGTGCCTTCAACCAGGATTGTGACACTCTGCCTTCTTCCTCTTCTGGTATTTTCTCTGCTTCAGAGCTCATGATCCAAACACCTTATGTGGCTTCCACTAGTGTGGACCAAAGATATGAAGATGCTCAGGCTTGGACTGGAACCTCCAGCATTATGAGCCAAAATAAAGCCCTTTTCTGTAAATTAATTGCCTCGGGTATTTCAATGGTAATACCATGAGGCTGGCTAATAAATTTAGGGTGGATGTTTTGTGATATCCACAACAGTCCAAATAAGGAAACTACCGAAGTCCAACTTAGTGAACCATTGAGTTATATTGGGGTTACCTACAGGAGTGTAGGGGAGGGGTTGTTCCCAGGAGAGGAAATGACAAAGGCATCATCAAAAGCCTAACCCAGCACCGGTGATGGTTCACGAGAGCTAGGATCGTGGACCTCACTGCACAATTTGTAGGCAGCACAAGCGTCCAGGCAGTTTCACCAGTCTCTGCCTCTTCCAGGTAGCCCAGCTTGTCTGATAGTATCTCTCAGCTGTCCTGATGGCTTACAGACTCTTGGGGAGGGAAGAACCTATCGACTCTGGTTAGTTTCGGGAATTTCCTGAAGCCTTTGGGTTTGTAATTTCCAGGGTTAATAAGCTTCTGTGCTGGCTAGTTTTATGTCAACTTGACATAAGTAGAGTCATCTGAAGAGGGAATCTCAAGTAAGAAAATGCCTCCATAAGATCTAGCTGTGGGACATTTTATCCATTTGTGACTGATGGAGGAGGACCCAGACTACTGTGGGTGGTGCCACCCCCGACATGGTGGTCTTAGATTCTGTAAGAAAGCAGGCTGAGCAACTATGAGGAGCAAGCCAGTAAGCCGCACTCCTCCATGGCCTCTGCATCAACTTCTGCATCCAGGTTCCTGTCCTGATTGAGTTCCTGCCCTGACTTCCCTCAGTGATGGACTGTTGCCGGAAAGTGTAAGTTTATTTCAAAACCCTTTCTTCCCCAAGTAGCTTTGGTGATGGTGTTTTATCACAACAATAGTAACCCTAACTAGGACAGCTTCCCTTGCAGGATAGAATGTTTCACACACACACACACACACCCTTTAGAGCATCCTGCGTCTTAAGGAATTTCCCTCCCAAGTGAAAGGTTTTCACTCAGAGGATATTGCCACACAACAGTGGACCCTATTCTGATATGACTAAGTGTCCTTAGAGAATGAGGAGAAGAGATGAATGAGGAAAATGTCACTTGAGGATGGAAGCAGGCTGTGATGATGCTACAAGTCGAGCCCACGTACGTAGACTTGCAAGAGGCCAATTTCTATTTTTCAAAGCTACCCAGCATGTGACAGGCAGTTTCCTACAGAAGCTAGGACCTAGTATAACTCCCATTCTTATATTCAGATGTTTATGGAACCTGAGGGTTTGGTATGACTACCATTCCCAGCCTCTGGAGAAAGAGAAGGTCCAAAACAGAGAGATGAAACAAGATGAGAACTCGGCTGGTAAGAAGTAGGTTCTGACATCACTGATTCCAAGTCCAAGTCCGACCTATTACTCTGCTTCCCCTAACAATCCCTTATACCTGCCTCGGAGCTTTCTAGCCCAGCCACTAAGGACAGTAGGGCTATCATTATCCTGAAATGTTGGTTCCTTCAGCCTCATAGTCACTTTGCCTGGGGTTAGCAGTCTCCTTCCAATTGCAACAGTAGTCGACTCAACGTAAGATTCCTCTGTGGGCTCTGTGATCATTTGCTGTGCGTGCCTTGACATGAGCTGAGAAAAACCGACTTAACCTCCCAGCCTTGTGAACCCATAGTCCCTGTTTTTGCTGACACTGTTTTGACCTCAAATTATGTCATTTGAAATGAAACAGATCCTGCTCTATTCCATGTTATTAGCTGCCAGTTTGGTGAGTATTTGGAGACTGTCTCCCCAAACTTACTAAGACTAACATTTAAAAGGGGGATAATTTTATGTGTTGACTAGGTAGGTTACAGCTGACAGTCTTGCACATCGTTAGTGGGAATAAAAATAGCATGACTTCTTTGGAGAACTATTTGGTTGTTACCATAAAGCTAGCCAATTATTTAACTACTAGGGATAAACCCAGGAGAGCTAAGTAGATATGTTCACAAAAAGATTTAAACAAAAAAGAAAAAGTTTATAGAATTATTCCTAATGGTCAGTAACTTGAAACAGTCCAAATGTCACAGCAACAAGATGTTAGATAAATAAATGATTGTATACTTTTGTAGTGGAATTCTATATAGCTTATAGAAAAAAAATCAACACATACAAGAGTATAGATGAATTTGATATTGTATTAGATTATAAAAACCACATACAGAAGGATATGTATTATATAATTTCATTTAGATGATGCTAAAAAACAACATACATGTTTGAATATTTGTGCAAGCTAAAATTGTGGTTACTTGTAAGATGGGGTGGGGGGCTGGAAGGTGGCGGGTGGAGGGCTGGGAGGCGGGGGGTGGGGGTTGGTTAGCAGCAGTGGGAGCTGAACAAGGAAGAGGTGTGAAGACTTCCCTGATGTATCCAGTGCTCTGTATCTCAATCTGGGGTGTGGTAACATCTGTCCACATAAAAAGCCACACGGGACACTGTATCAGTTATTTGTCTCCTTACTGCAACAAAACACAGGACTAAACTCATTAAAGGGAAAAGAGTATTTTGTCTTACAGTTGAGAGTGTAGTCCACTGTTTCAGGGCAGTCCTGGAGGCAGGACCTTGCAACACGACACTTCCAGTCAGGAAGCAGGGATACAGGAATGCTAATTCTCAGCTGGCTTTCTCTTTCTGTTCAGTCCGAGATTCCCCACTATGGGATGGTGCTGTCTACAGTTGTTGGGGGTCTTCCTGCTTCAGTTAGCCTGATCTAGAGAATGCCTCACAAGCATGCCCAGAGGCTTGTCTCCTTGGTGACTCCAGAGCCTGTCAAGTTGACAATATCAACAGAATCACAACAGTACACTTTACTTTTAGGTGTGTTATCATGGAAATAGAAAACTCTAGGGAATAAACAAAAATAAACAGAAAATTTCTAGGGGGAAAAACAGTGCTTTTTAAACTTGTACAATGATATTAAACATTAAGAATCTTAGCCTATTCTTACTTATCTCAATCTTCAGAGAAAAATCATTGTTGATTTCTGAGATGTAATATTTCCATTTTCTTAATTTTAGTAAAATTCTGATTATAGTAAACTGATTATTTTGTAATTTTTGGATACATTTTTATGATAGTAAATACTCTTCAACACTATTTTCCATGTTGGTAAAATACACCGAAATGTCCTTCACTGGAAGTAAAACTCATTTTTGGTGGACTTTAAGATTGTTTCTTATGGCTTGGCATTAAAGATCTGAGGAAAAATAAATGTGCATTCTTGCTCTTATATATTTCCAAAGTCTTCCCTCAGGAAGATTTTCTGTGAGACTTGCAAAAGTGCTGACCTGTTCTCCCTCCCTCCTCTCTCTGTTCCTCTCTTTTCCCCCTCCCTTTCTTCCTCCCTCCATTCCGCCCTCCCTCCTTCCCTTCTTCCCTTCCTTCCTTCAAGGTAAACACATCTTTTATTACTCTTGTTGTAACATTGGAAATTACTTGTCCCATTTTTCATTGGAGGACACCAGCGTCGGCAGCATGTGGGTTTTGCTTTGCCTTTTGTTATTTACAGTCTTGAACACACAATATTAGAAGAGTATCATGAGCCTCCATGAAGCCATCACTCACTTTAACAACGCTTAACATTTTTCTGTCCTTACTTAATCTGTGTTCTCCCCTCCACCAACATGCAGCACATTCCCTTTTCTGCCCTACGTAAAGCAAGTTGTCGGTGCTGTCATTGTTTTTAACCCTTAAGTAGTATCTCTAGTGGACAAGGATAAGACACACATGCACGCCTACATCTATGTACACACCACTGTCACTATCACACATAATCTGTGATTCATTTCTGACTGAATCTTTCATAGCTACCCCACAATGTGTTCACACACACACACACACACACACACACACACACACACACACTTAAACATTCTGTTTGCTGGAATTGGGGAAGAATTCAACATTGAATTTGAGCTGTCTATGTCTGAGGTCCCCATCCTTCTCCCTCGCTTCCCTCTGTACCCTCTAATTGCCCCAATTCCACTTGTTGGAGGCCTTGGGTGGATCATTTGTCTTCTAGAAGACCCTATATTCTTCATTTGACTGGCCGCATCCCTGTGGGTCTTCCATATGCTCCTCTCACACCCCCGACATGCCCACAAGGTGGTATCTTGGCAGAAGCTCCATTAGATCGCTCCAAAGTTGCTGAACCCTTGAGCCAACTGCTAAACAGCCCCTGGAAAGGTCACAGCTATTCTAAAAATCTAAACCATTCTTAAGGACTCATTCAGACGTCAGGGTAAGTGTTTGTTCAAACTTTGCCTAGCTGAGGGTAATGAAAGTAAAGCCAGCTTTTGGCATCTGGTAGACTCCTCCAGATGCCAGTGAGAGGAAGTGTACTGGTGTGAAATCTCCCAGGCAAGCCAAAGGGGGTGGGAACAATGATTGCTTCCATGTTTACTTAGTCACTCCTAATTCTGTGTCTCTTGGCTGAGAGCACAGGAAAAAAAAAAAAGGAATTATTATACAATGGCTAGCTATCAATTTCATACCACCTGTGGGATGGACTGATTCACTTATCCTGAGGAGAGAAAGTGGTTTCCCTCTAGCTTTTACGTTCAGTATTTAGAAGACTTCAAATTAAACTGACAAAACACAGGTTGCTGGGCTGAGGCCAGACTGAGTTAGTAAAGTTCTTACCATGCAAGCGTGAGGATATGTGTTTCCAAAACCCATGGGAAGAAGCAGAGTGCTGTGGCATACACTTGTAATCCCCAAAGAGGAAGCAGGGGGAGGTACATCCCTGGGGCCTCCGGCCAGCTGACCCAGCCAGTGAGAAACCCTGTCACAATAAACATGGTGGATGGTTTCTGAGGAACAACAGCCGAGGCTGACCTCTAGCCTCCACATTCACATGTACACACACACACACACACACACACACACACACACACACACACACGAACGCACAAATAGATAGGCAAGACTTCCTTCACTTAGGTGAAAGTTCATGGGAAAAAGTGACGTAAGGAAGTGGCTTATAGAACACCGTGCTGGCAAAATGAGAGCAGTGAAGGATGCTTACAGACGTTCGAATGACTTAGGAAAGATGGGTGAGCCTTAGGAAATGAGGCGGCAGACCCGATAGTTGGTGACAATGTCTGTACGGTGCCACCTTCTCATTCCACTGACAGAGTCAGTCTTCTTTTCCTGTAGCAAAGTTTCCATCCCTAGACGATTTTTTGTAGTTATATTTGTTTGTTTTTCTCTTTGAGGGCCCGCCACCCAGCTCCCAAGTAAATACACAGAGACTTATTCTTACTTATGGATGCCCGGCCTTAGCTTGGCTTGTTTCTTGCCAGCTTTTCTAACTTAACTTATTCTGTTTCTCTTTAACTACATTTTGCCTCTGGGCTTTTTAACCTTTCTTTATTCTATGTATCTTTCTTTCCTGCCTACTCCATGGCTGGCTGTGTGGCCAGGTGGCTGGCCCCTGGTGTCCTCCTCTCCTTCTTTTCTTGCTCCTCCCTCTGCTTCTTTAGCCTAGATTTCTTCTATTTATTCTCTCTGCACGCCAGCCCCACCTAGCCTTTTTCCTGCCTAGCTATTGGCCATTCAGCTCTTTATTAGACCAACCAGGTGTTTTAGGCAGGGAAAGTAACACAGCTTTACAGAATTAAACAAATGCAGCATAAAGAACGCAACACATCTTTGCAACATTAAACAAATGTTCCACAGCATAAACAAATGTAACACATCTTAAGCTATATTCCACAACTGATCTTGTTATTGTTGAGTTCTGCTCTGCTCTTAGACAGTTATTGGGTGTTGGAGTGGGGGTGAGGATGGGGGAGGGAGACTCCTTATTGGTTGTGTTTTTAGGATCTCTGCACTTGCTTTGTCAGAATCTCCCCTATGTAAGGGGCCAAGTAACTTGATTGTTCCAGAGCTCAGAGAAGCAGTCCCCCTGTCTGGGAAAGGTGTACCGTTGTGCCCCTGGTCACCAATGCTACAGGTGGCAATAGCGTGTTTGGAAGATAGGTATTTCTATGAGCTTCATACAGGGTTGCGTATTTCACAAAGGATGCTTAAATCCAGAATGTAGCCACCCAAAAAGATTTCCAGATATTGGACTTGAAGTATTTTTACACGGTGGAGTGGGGGTGTTAGTGGTATGTAGAACATAAGAAACTGGGTTTGTTATGACAACTTTTTGGGAGCCCCAAACTTCCTGACCGATCCTTTAAAGTTATATCAGTTGTCCAGCTTCAGCTTGCAGGGCTTTGGGAAAGCACAGTTTTAGTTTTCATTGATGGGAGAAATATTAGAAGTGTTAATTACTAGCATACTATTAGATGGAAATATCCAGTTTACAAAGAGGCAAACATAGCTTAAAGATCATGACTGTGGCTCAGAATCTAATAACCCACAAGGGTGGGTTATAGTTTTCCACCAAACATAACATTTAGGTCCATAATTGCTCCCATTCTGATCAAAGACAATTAAAGTTAGATTATTCTTGCTTACAAAGGAATTCTACAGCCTCATTAAATTTAGCCGGAACGTTTGTATAAATGTAGCAAAAGCGGTAATTGATCACATAAGCCTTTGAAGTTTGCCTTGGCCGGAACTTTTTAAAGGAATCTGAGATCAGACTTTAAAATGCTTTTGAGATTAGGAAGCCGAGAACCAAACTTACTATCAGAATTAACTGGAACCTAGAGATTTCGGTGAATTTGTCTTTTATTGAGGTTAAGCTGACGGAACAGCTTAAGGCCAGAGGGTTTGTTTTGTTCTGGCTCACACGTGAGGATTCAGTTCATCAATGACAACAGGAACGTAAGGGGGAAAATCTCACATTGTGTCCGCAATCCATAAGCAGAGAGCATAGATGCTGGTGTTCAGCTACACACACACACACACACACACACACACACACACACACACACACACACATTCCATCCAGGACTTCTGCCCGTAGTATGGTGTCATCCACATTGAGTGCAGGTCTTCCCACCCCAATGAACCCAATCTAGAAGTTCCTTCACAGACATGCCTAGAAGTCTGTTTCCATCAAATCTCCTCAAGTTAACAATCAAGATTAACCATCACAGTTGAAGTCCTGACACTATCTTAAACTTAGAAGCAGGCTGGATAGAATGCACAAGTAATTCCAGAACTTGGGAGGCTGACATAGGAAAATTCTGAGTTTGAGGCCAGTCTGTGCTACATAGCAACACCTGTCTAAAATGCAAAAACAAACACCCAAACAAAAATATAAATTATATATACATGCAATGTGTGTGTAAACAAACATATATGTGTATACTTATATATGAGACATATATAGAATGCATATTAGGGTATATATTAGGATATATATGTACACATATCATATCCTAATCCTTTTAAGACTGTCAGAAATTGACCACTTAAAATATATAATGCTTTAATTCTTTGTGACTTTCATACATGTGTACAATATATTTTGATCATATTCACCCCCATGTTTCTCCCCCTCACTCCTCCCAGATCTGTCCCCTTTCCCGTTCCTTACCAACTTTGTATCCTTTTTAAAAAATTAACTCACTAAGTCCAGTTTGTGCTTCCCATAGACTCTTGGGTGTGGGACCACCAGGGGCCACACCCTTAATACTGATTCTCCTTCCCCCAGAAGCCATAGACCGTCATAAAAATGCCCTTTGTCACTCATCTGGAAGGCAGAGAGCCCTGTAATCCAGGAACTAGGCCACTGTCACAAGAGGACTTTATAAGCACCAGCTCCACCAAGACAAACTTGGGTGCATGAGTTGGACTCTGTGTGCATCATTCTCAACTATGACGGATCACACTTGTCTTAGTCCCAGTATCTCCAGATGTGCTGCTACCAGAGAATAACTTCTTACAGAACTTGGACAAACTGCTGTGGAAACAAGACGGCACAGTAATAGTCTCTGAGTTCTGGAGGTGTGGTATAGGGAGGAAAACGTGAATCTGTCACTTTAGTTTACAAACGTGTAAATGACAAATGTTAAGAAAAAAAAAGGGGGGGGGGAAGAACACTCCTTATATCCACAAAGTATAACATTAAAGTAGAAACAATGTTCCCAACACAGGCCATAAAAATCGTGACCATTCTTCATCACTTCATTTAGGCCTGCGGGATTAATTCTCGCGCTTCATCTTGGGTTGGCGGTTTTACGAGTCCATTTGTGCTGGAAAATACTCTCTCAGTATGCTGACTCAGTCTTAAAGTTACTTAGGCAATGATATCAGGAAACTCTACTGAGTGTTGTGCTCCTTTCCACGGGTTTCAGACCACAGGGAGAATGTGATCAAAATGCATTGTACACGTGTAAGAAATTCTCAAAAAATTAATGAGGTGAATCACTTTATCCTTTGACTGCTTAGAAGAGCATGTAGGATAGCATCGATGTGTAACTACTGTGGATGACAGGGGCATAAGATCACATGGTTAGAGATCTAATAGGCTTGCATTACAATGTAATCGAGAAAGGAATTTACCTGTCTCTGAAACATATGAAATACATTTATTTATTTTAAATTACTTTATTTTCTGTGTATGGGTGTTTTGCCTACATGTATGTCTGTGTACCATGTATATTCCTGGTACCCATGGAAGCCAGAAAAGGGTGTCTGATCCCCTGGAACTGCAGTTATACAAATGGTTGTGAGCTACTATGTGGGAACTGGGAATTGAACTTGAGTTCTCTGGAAAAGCAGCTGAGCCATTTCTCCAGCCCTGATATTATACTAGACCAAGTGCCAGGGTGGCAAAGACGTTGACAGCCTTCTGGGAGTCTTGGATGATCTTTGAATTCTACCTGTTGACGTATAACAAAGCAGATGTGCCACCTGGGGGCAGTAAGCGTTTCTTCCTGGTTGACAATGCTTCCTATGTGGTATTCCTATCCTATCACATGCCAAGTGTGTTTCTGCAAGGTGAGAGGACAAAGGTGGGGCTTTGTAGTGGCCCTCTTGATCTCAGCATCACCTCAGGATCAAGAGCACTTCATTTAGTGGACAGTTGTCGAGTCCGTATCCTGGTCTGCGTGGTGAACATGCTAAACAACATGGGCATAGGGGCAAGCTCATGGCTGTCTGGAGGCCAGGCTGGAGATGAGGCAGGTGTACATTCTGCT